>BQNB010041742.1:0-46564 GCA_026074375.1 Tanacetum coccineum
ATATATGTTGATGATATAATATTTGCCTCAACCGATCCCAAAGACTGTGACCGTTTCTCTACTGAAATGAGCTCTAAATTTTAAATCTCGATGATGGGTCAAATATTCTTTTTCTTGGGCTTACAAATTTCTCAAAATCCTAGAGGCATTTTCATAAATCAATCTAAATATGATAATGAGATTTTAAAGAAATTTAATCTTCATAAAAGTGACCCTGTTGACACTCCCATGGTGGAGCAAACAAAACTGGATGAGGACCTCTCAGGGATCTCTGTTGACCTGACCTTGTTTTTGCTGTGTGCATGTGTGCTAGATATCAATCTAAGACCACTAAAAAGCACCTTGAAGCAGTTAAACGGGTCTTTCGATATCTCTAAGGATCCATAAATATGGGTCTTTGGTATCTGAAAGACACCGCCATGGCACTAACAGCATACGCAGACGCAGATCATGCAGGTTGTCAAGACACTCGAAGAAGCACATCTGGTAGTGCTCAGTTCCTTGGTGACAAGTTAGTTAGCTGGTCATCAAAGAAGAAAACTAGCACGTCCATCTCGTCTATAGAGGCTGAATACATCGCTATGTCTGGTTGCTATGCTTAAATCCTGTGGATGCGGTCTCAATTATCGGATTATGGCTTTGCATAGAATCACATCCCTCTGTATTGTGACAACAAGAGTACCATAGCTCTATGCCTACAACAACAACAATGGTCACTGAAACAACAACAACAACAACTGTTCCACCACCACTACCTCAACCACAACAAGACGTCTCAACCTCGATCTTAACTCTGACGATTGGTCAGTTGGAACAGAATATAGCAGATCTGGTGGATGCAAATCAAGCCCTAGAGGAAAGGCTAGATAAGAAAGTGAACAGGATCCACCAATTGGAGACTCAAGACTTATCTAAATTGATCAGAGAGCAGATAGTGGAATTTATAGACTCGTAGGAGATTGACCAAAAAATCGAAGAATCGGTGAAAGAGGTGGTTACCGCATCCGTTCAGCATGCAATGAGAGCCCCTCTTCGTGCTCGCTTCAAGGATCTCCCTACGTCTGACATGAAGGAGATTCTGCTTCAACGCATGCTGGAGGAGAATTATGACAAGGGCCTCGAGGATCATAAGATGGCTTATGAAGCATTACAAAAGTCTATCATTCGTGATGAAAGTGAGAAATTTGTTGCAAACAAGGCTGAGGAGCAAACAAAGAAGAAAAGTAAGTAGGATTCACCAAAAACCCCGCCTGGGTCACCACCCTCACGACCTCCTCCTCCTCCTCCACCGTCTGGTGCATCAGGAGCTTCCAGCACAACAGGAGCCTCTGATTCCGCTCAAGATCCTCCTCCACCACCATCTTCAACAACCAATCGAGGTGATTAGTTTCAAAGCTCCGCTGCTCCAGGCTCATCCAAGACAACTGCCTCAACAGAATACATAGCCTGGACAACGACCACATCCAGACTCAAGCCCGCTGCTTCATCTGTTCCTGAAGATGTACTTATGCATGAAGAGTCAAACTTTGAAGTTTAAGATATGGGGTCTGACAATGAAGATAGCGGTAGTAGGCACATTCCCAAAGTAAGTCTGAATCAGGAATGGTTTAAACCTCTTTCCGAAGAAGAAAGACTTGCGACCCCTGAACCTGCCTGGTCCATTCCTTCATCAAGTCTGCCTGTTCCCAATAACAACTAGGCATCTGCTTTGGCCTCCAGCTTTGTACCTCCACCGGAGAACTCTCTGCTTTCACAGACCGGTGATATTGGAGTGTTTATTGATTGGTTCTGCAAGAAGCAAGGAATCATAGAGATCACACCGGAACATTTGGAAGGTCCTGCATATGAAGTGGTCAAAGCCTTCCATCCTGACGTGATTCATCTACAATTTCAGATGGAGGAATGTCACAAGCTTCTGACTAATCAAGTGGACAAAGGATTACTCAGATATAATGTCAGCAGACCACTCCCATTGGGTGGTCCTCCAGGTCAGGTCACGATTCAGACTGAATTCTTCTTCAACAAAGACCTGGAGTATCTATGATTTGGCCATAAGGGTGACAGACTTGCGTTGTCAATCACAAAGATGAAAGCTGCCTCTTATCCTGATGCCGAGCTAGAACAGCTGGTACCTGATCAGATGTTGGCTGAAGAAGAGTATATGTATGACATCTCAGCATCATATGGTATCTCTCACTGGTGGTTTAAGAGACAGCAATTCTACATCGAGTGACACTTGGCTGACACCAACCGAAGAGCTATTGTCAAGACTCACATGAGAATCCTAAGTGTCGTTAGAATTGAGGTCTTTTCACTTTATGGGTATGATTACATGAAAAAGATAGTCCTTCAAAGAGCAGATAATCATGAATATACTATTGCTGAAAGCTACTTCAAAGACCTATACCCGAGTGACTTTGAAGACTTGTACTTGCTAAATCTTTAAGGTCACCTGAACCACCTACCTCCCAAAGACAAGAAGATTCTCTCTACTGTCGTCAACTTATGGATAAGGAATTTGGTTATCAGAAATCGGGTAGAAGACTTCTAGCCCATCATAGAGAGTTACCAGACTCAGCTGAACCTCACCAAACCTGGTTGGGAAGCTACAGGTCTCGAGTTCATGCAAGATTAAAAGATTCTTGACTCCCCACGGGCCGTGGTGTTCAGAGACAAGTATGGAATGCAGATGATCATGGGCTTCAACGAAATCCACAAGTTCAGTGATGGGACTCTACAGCAAATTAATGAAGCCTTAGACTATTAGGTCAAGGAATTCAAGGTTAACATGGTCAATCCAGGGTTGAATACCAGGTTCTGGACCACGAATGATGTAATCAAGAGCAAGCAGTTCATGTTTGCTATTCATAAGAGGCTAAAGCCCAGGCAAATCTTCCAGAACATGGAAAGCTTTGTTGGTGGACGAATACGAGAAGGAGACTACAGACTTCTTCAGAGAACCGAATGATCACATCTTCTTTGTATATTTTAGTACTTCTTGTGTGGTGTAATTGTAATATATACTGTTTATATTGTACATTCTTAGTAGTGATTTGTAAGGTGACTCTAACAGACCCTCAATTATTGAGGGGGAGCGAATGGTGTATGATGGCAATTGTGGAAATACCAAAGACCGACCCTGTAATTACTTTATCAGAGTTATAAGGATGGTAAGGTTAGGTACTCGATCCCACGATCCCGCCAGAGCCAGAGGGATCTACCCAGGGATAATCTACTAGTTAGTGTAGAAGTCCTTAGGTATGATTACAAAAGGAGTAGTGTGAGAATAAGGGAATGGTATGGACTGAGATAGAGCTAGTACTGGAACATACCCAACAAGGTACTAGTAATGAAGTCTCGGTAAGCACTGAAGGGGTTGAAGAATGAAAAAGAAATGTTAAGATAAAGGGTGAAAAGAAAGCAGTCATCCTTTAACATTAGGCAGAAACCGGGTCAATACATATGCTGTCGGAATCACTTGGTTGATTATTGACATTGAAGACAAGTATCATGGACCTAGTGATACGCTGCACAACCCTCCCTAACCACTCAGAATCTCTCAAAAAATTTATGTTTCAATTGTCACAGAGACTTACCACGTAATCTACTAACTATCTCACTCCGAGATAGTTGGTATTGAAAAGGTGGCAGTCTGCTCCAGCCTTTGCTCACTTAAATCAAAACGCACTATTGAGTCTAGAGCCTAAAGATCATCAATAAATCTCGTTAGGACACTATTCCAATATACTTGTCTTTCACACACTATGAAAACAAGGATTATCTTAAGAGTCCTACGCATTATCCTTGTGATATTGTCAGAACATCCAAGTGATACGAAAGTATTCACAGTGAAGATGTAAATCTTGTTAGAGCCAACATAAAACAAGCTCTAGGTAGGTGACTTGTGAGATCCTTAATGGATCAAACTTGTGACACTAAGCATCGATTCGGTCCAGATTATGAATTGATGGAGGATGAATTTTGATAAAAGCTTAAAACTCTCAATGTGTTACAAAAATCATTTTAACTAGTGACACATCGATTGATTTTCAAATCAATTTTATCTTCAATCAGTGAGATAGTAACTCACTGATTCACTCTTACTGTTCTATTAGTAGCAATATTATTAGTGAGGTAGCCTGCTTTGAGGTGTCCAGTAAAGAGATACTAGCAAGTACAGTGAATCTAACGCATCTGCGTTAGATGATCTAACACTTTGAGCTAGAAACCCTGTCAAGAAGGTTCTTATAATGAATCTACCTTATCACAGGTACAATATTTATACTCTAAAATGGTCCTCACGGAACCGGAGGTTAATGCAACCAAACTCTGACGAATGACAAAGCCATATTCGTCACCAAGCTTTATTGCTAACTGTTTCATTATAGGTTCATATAAAGATGGAGACGGCGTCAACCTGTTCCAGCAGAATCAAGTTCATAGCCACATGCTCATACTCAAGACTCAATGACTTTACAACATCAAGAAAGAATGACCTAAATCTTCCGCAACTCTGATATCAACTTCTTCGTTAGCAAGTAAAATTGATGAAGTAATACGAGCATAAAGTCATGCTTTCAAGATTGCAACAAGTATGAGCATGTCGGCCCAAAAGTCACAAGCACACAAGATGGCAAAAGATCACAAGATGATGAATAGAGATTTACTTTGGCTGATGATCTCAAGAAAGCTCAAGATTACATTCAAAGCCAAGCCTAAAGGAAAAAGCTCAAACTTAAAGTCTAAAGATCACTACTCACTATGTACAAAGAGATCAATGAATGAAGAATCAAAGATTCTGAGCTGAAGTCAAAAGTCCAAGACATATAATGCTAGGATTCAAATTGTATTTTCTAGGGTGACCTCCCTTAGGAGGAGATTGTTAGGTTCATGAAAAAGACTTGGTCACCCTGTGCTATATCTAGCATAGGTTAGCTCGTAGTCTTAATATTTATCGTTTAGTTATAGTATGACTTATGGCGTTGGGCCGGGTCTTTACCCATATGTTAGCCCACTTCATAGCCCACTTAGGGCTCATAAACTCTTGTATTTAAACCCCCTCTCAGCCATTAAGAGGGGTTGGTTATTCATTTCATAATACACACACTTAAAGGTGTTTTCTCTCACTAGACTAGTCACTTTCTCTCTCTAGAAATTCGGCCAACCCATCATTCCTAGGCTTGTGTTATGATATCCAATATACTATAATATTCGATCAGAAGGAGTTGAATATGCGTCAAAGGAGGTGGATTGAGTTATTCAGCGACTATGAGTGTGAGATTCGCTATCATCCAGGTAAGGCTAACGTAGTAGCTGATGCCTTAAGTAGGAAAGAGCGAGTGAAACCTAAACGCGTACGAGCAATGGCTATGACCATTCAATCCGGAGTTAAAGTATGATACTGGAAGCCCAGAGTAAGGCGTTAAAGGAAGAGAACGTGCCAGCAAAAAGATTACACGGATTAGACCAACAGATGGAAAAGAAAGAAGATGAGAGCTTATACTTTATGGATCACATATGGGTTCTGTTAGTGGGAGGTGTGAGAACCATAATCATGGATGAAGCTCATAAGACTAGGTACTCTGTGCATCCGGGAGCGGATAAGATGTACCATGATCTTCGGGATATGTATTGGTGGCCAGGTATGAAAAGGGATATCGCTACATATGTTAGCAAATGTTTAACTTGTTTAAAAGTGAAGGCTGAGCATCAAAGGCCTTTGGGTTTATTGCAATAGCCAGAGATACCCGAGTGGAAGTGGGATAACATCATTATGGATTTTATCACGAAGTTACCTAGGTCGAAGAATGGGCATGATACCATATGGGTAGTAGTCGACAGACTAACCAAGTCAGCTCATTTTATGGCGATACATGAGGATTATAGTATGGAGAAGTTGGCAAGGCTGTACATCGACGAGATTGTCGCACGACATGGAGTGCCTGTGTTGATTATTTCGGATCGTGATGGACAGTTTACATCACGTTTCTGGCAAACATTACAGAAATCCTTAGGGACGCTATTGGATATGAGTACGGCTTATCATCCTCAGACGGATGGACAAAGTGAGCGTACAATTCAGACATTGGAGGATATGTTAAGAGCGTATGTGATTGACTTTGGTGGCAGTTGGGATGTCCACCTACCGTTAGCTAAATTTTTTTACAATAATAGTTACCATACGATTATTCGATGTGCTCCATTTGAAGCAATGTATGGAAGGAAATGTAGGTCGCCTGTTCTATGGGCCGAAATTGGAGAAAGCAGGTTAATTAGACCGGAATTAGTGCAAGAGATGACTGATAAGGTAGTTTTAATTAAGGTAAAGCTCAAAGCGTCAAGAGATCGTCAAAAGAGCTATACTAATAATAGGCGTAATCCACTAGAGTTTGAGTTTTGGGATCGAGTGTAACTAAAAGTGTCACCTTGGAAGGGCGTGATGCGTTTTGGAAAGAAAGGTAAGTTGGCACCAAGGTATGTAGGACCATTTGAAATTCTTGAAAGGGTCGGTCCTGTAGCTTATCGGTTAAGATTGCCTGAGGAGTTGAGTAGCATGCACGACACATTTCTTGTGTCAAATTTAAAGAAGTGTTTGGCGGATGCAAATCTGCATGTGCCACTAGATGAGATCAAGATTGACAAAACCCTTCGTTTTGTTGAGGAACCTATTGAAATTATGGACCGTGAGGTTAAGAGTTTGAAACGTAGTAAGATTCTAATCGTTAAGGTTCGTTGGAATTCAAAGCGTGGCCCTGAGTTCACGTGGGAACGTGAGGACCATATGAAAGCTAAGTATTCCCGATTGTTTGCTGACTGTGCTGTTAATCCTACTAGTTAAATTTTGGGATGAAATTTCCTTAAGGAGGGGATACTGTGACAACCGTGACTTAAGCAGGTTAGTCAAACCTTTAGAGTTGACTAAAGTATTTATATGTGTTATAATTGAGTGCTTATGTTACCTTATATGGGTATTTGATATAAATCCGTGATGCGTGTTCATCTAATTATGATTGAGTTGTGGTTTTAGTGGCTATTTCATTTCGTTCACATTTTTGTGATAATTGAAATGATAGCATGATTTTATGAGTTATCATGTAATTTGGTGAATAATTGAAGTATGAGCGTAAAGAGTATATAATGTATTCCTAAGAGTGAATTAAGTCTAGTATTTAAATTTGATAAGCATTAGTATTTTTAATTTAGGAAAGTAATTTATGAAATGAAATTTATAAATAGTAAGTTTATAACTAGTTTTTATTTAAAAAGGTTTGCAAAATTAATAAAGGGTTTTTATAAAAATAACAAAATAAGGGTAAAATATACACTTAACAATAATTAATAAAAAAAATTTAAGGGGTGTTTTGTTCGGCCGAAAGAAGGAAAATGTAAAAAAAGAAAACTAATTTGACTACAATTAGGAAACTAGGTATTATAAATACAAAATCAAGAAAACCCTAAATCACTTTTTCTCTCCCTCCCTCTCTCTTGGCCAGTCGAAATAGATTTAGAGCGTGTTGGTGTAATCGGAAATAGATTTAGAGCGTGTTGGTCGAAATAACTTTAATTGATGGATAAATTAGGTGTAACACCCCCAAAAATGTGTCGCATAAAATATAACATTTGTCCCATAATAGCATCACAATGAAAAGCTTGAAACCAGTACAACGAGATTTGATCATTTGTATGTAAGTAGAAATCCATGAATGAAATCTTGTCAATTTAGACTCCAATGCACATCAAGTAAGCCAAGCATCTAATTCACCTGAGAAAAACATGCTTAAAAGTGTCAACATAAAGTTGGTGAGTTCATAGATTTTTGTATATGTAAATGTTGAAATCAAAAGATTTATAAAGTATGCATGACCATTTCAATCCTTATAATAGTCGCCAAAAATGTAAGTGTAAATGTAGAACCGAAAAAGTATAGTGTCTACTGCTTCACCACAGTATAATGAAAAGTGTTTAGTAATCAGTAATGTTCAACAAAGTAGTGTGGACCACAAGATTTCCAAAATGTATGTGACTACTATAACAGATACAGTATCACATAAAATGTATCTACTGTTGCGCTAAGCTCATGACACCGAAGCTAATTTATGTAGCATATAATATGCCAATTGTATTCTGCCCTACCGGTGTCTGACCAAGACACCCAATGAGATTTGACATGATATATATCCGTTTATCGGGAGCCCCGTGGGTAGTGAGCGCTACTCACCCGGATAGGGATAATTAGTCCCAATAGATCTATTTATAACATTCACGCTTACTTAACCAGTACAGTCGGTCAAGCAATTGACGGTTCATGATGGTTCGGGCAAGAGAGTGGTCTAATCGCTACTTAGGCAACACGTAAACAGGAGATGATAACCAAAAACACTTGTGTCCAATGAAGAAATAACCATTGTATTCATAAACAACTTTAAATACTTAAATCCATAAGTAGAAAGAGTGTGATATCAATCAAGTAACCGAGTTTGTAATCGGTATGTAAACAATTTTGTAAACGTGTATGTAACCAAGTTGTGAAATCAAGTATGCAATCAAGTATGTAAAAGAGATTGTAAATGAATGTGTAAACAAATTGTAATGAGCACGTATTCTCCCCCGAGATTTGTAAAGTAATTGTAAAACAAGTGAAAGAGGGGCTATAAACTCACATCGATGTTGTAGAACGATTGGCGGGAATGCGCATATTAAGCGCCAGACAAAACGGAAACTGGAACGGCTCGACCAAGAAGTTGCGGTTTATCATAACGGCTATGAACCACTAGCCTAGGATAATGTATTTGGGTTTTCCGATGAATGAGTACATTAACGCGACACGTTGATAAGAGATTTAGATTTAAAGTTGTAATAGCTTGGTGGTTGGTTAAATAAATAAATCAAGAAGTAAACGCAAAGTGTGTAATATATTCCGTATATATTACATAATGAAAAATGACCAAGTATATAACTCATACCGTGAATTATAAAATGAGGTACACAACCAAAAGAATAACTCGAAGCGTATATAATATACGACATGTGTTATATCTAAAAGGTGACAATTAAAATAAAATGGTCTAATTATATAATACTTTCTAAGTATTATATAAGAAAGATGATAAAAATAAATGAAACTAAGTAATTCGACATGCGCCCAGATATCCCCAAATGATTTAGTAGAAAGTTCCTTCATGAAGATAACGCACGTTTTAAAGTTGTGGAGTAGATTGATGAAATCTCAAAAATTATAGCTTACGTTTGATTATCGGGCCTTCACGATTTAATATTTCTTAAGACATTTCAAGATAATAAGTAAAGTAGATTTGTAAAAATTTACTAAGCGTAGAAATTTATAAAAATCGTGGCATGACCTACTCGTTCATGTAACGTTTTCCATATTAACAAAAGTTAATTATTTTCCCTTCATTTAAATCCGTCCATGTTGCAAACCCAAACACACCCCTTAAGGTTATTATAAACATAAAAAAGAAAATAAAAAATAAAGTATTTACTTAACCATTTCCACCATTTAGATCCGGTTTTAACATTTATAAAACCTTATGTTATATTTATTAGTCTATTTTTATATAAACCAAACGGGGCTGCTACTAAACCAAACGCACCCTTTCGGTTGTTTTCTGCCAAACCAAACACACCCATTAGGTGTTTTCAGCTATCCCAAACGCACCCTTACGATTCTCCTGCTCACCCAAACACACTCCTTGCTGTTAAACAGCCCACCAAACGCTCCCCATGTGCGTTTCTGCTAAACCTAACACACCGAAATTTGTCTTTCTACTAATCAAACGCACCTTAGTTGTGCTAGTTAACAAACCAACGCACCCTAATTTGATGAAAACAAAACGAACCCACCCTATGTCGCGAACCCAGATCCAAACGCACCCTTTGATGTGTTATTTGTTAAACCACACGCACCTTTTGGTGCTTCTGTCAAACCCAACGCGCCCCGGTGCTGTTTGATGATGTCGAGGGTGGTGACGTGGTGTGGTGGGGTTGCATCCGGAGGAGGTGGCAGTGGCATGGGATGATGAAGGTGGCGGATATGTGGTGAATGGGGTGACGACGATGACGACTGTTAGTGGTGATGGTTCGAAGATGGTGAGATGTGGTGGATCAGGTAGATCGGAGTGGAGTAGTGGTGTATGGCGTCGGTTGTGGTTTCGCCGGAGTTTGGCCAGAAAATATAGGGGCGCCGGAAAAATGTATGAGAGGAGGGAGAGAGTATATGTGTTAGGTTTTATAAAATAATGAAATGAAAACCCTAATTTGTTATCCCCCCCACCACCCATTAATGGTTGATAAAATCAGCAAACCAAGACCCCTTAGGGGCAGTTTCAAAACAAAATGCACCTTAATGGTGCTGATAGAAAAACCAAACGCACCTCTGGTGCGTTAAGAAAAACAAACGCACCCTATTGGTGACTAGGAGGATATGGTGGAGTTGGTGGTTGATGCATGTGGTGGGTAGAGATGGGACGTGGGTGATGGTAGGTGATGGTGGCAGTGGAGATGATGACGGGATGATGAGATGGAGGTGGTACGCGATTGGAGGTGGGAGGTCACGATGGCGACGAGGTGGATATGGTGTTGATGGGGCGTGGTTTGGAAGGTGATGGTGGCTGGGGTGAGTAGTGTTGGCAGGGTGATGTGGTGACGATGGTGGTTGTGATGTTGTTGGTTCGGTGGTGCGGTGTTGGTGGATCTGGTGGCGGTAGCGGCTGGAGTGGTGGCTGGAGTGGGTCGGATCGGTGAAGACACCGGAAATAGAGTGAGGGAGGAGGATGTATGCGTGAGTAGGGTTATATAAAATGAGTAACCCTAATTTGTGTTATATTTATATATAAATAAGTTTTAAAATGAAATAAAAAGTGTATAATAGTTTAGGGTTGAAATTATAAATATTACCAGAGGGACCAAAGATGTAATTTTTGTTAAATAATGGTTCAGGTCTCGTTTGAACTAGTTAACGGGTGATTTAAAATACGAAACTCGCGCCATTGCGTTTCAAATTATTTTTCCTATAAAAATGAGTATTTACTCGATAGTATTTCATAAATATTTTTATAACATTTATAAAAATATTTGTTATTTATTTGGTAACCCGTTAATCTTGTCGAAATTTAAAATGAATTTTAACTGATATTCGCGTTTTAACAAACGCTTTTAATTAAAATGCTAAGTAATTTATTAAATATTTTTATTTAATAAAAAGTGATAACTAAATATAATTTAATTATTTCCGTGTCAGTACGCGTTGTTCTCGTTTTTAAAATTTTGCGAGGGTATTTTAATCATTTTTTGTTTGTTTTCGGGTCTCGGGTAAAATTAAAAAGTTGTCCGGAATGTCGTTTTACATCAAATTGCTTTAGAGTCCGAGTCGTGAAAACGTGATTTAGCGGGTCGTTTTTGATAAGTCAACTTAAAAATAACATATATCTTCTCGTTTTCAAGTCAAATAAGTTAAAAATAAATTTGCACATGAAAGCTATGTAATAATAAATATGATTTATTATTTAAATATGTTTCGAAACATTACCGGTTACGCGGTAATAGTTTTTATGTGACCATATAAGATCAAAAGTCAAAAAGTCAAGTCGGACCCGAAAAGTCAAAGGGTAAAATAGTCATTTAAAGTTCTGAAAATTGCTGGTTGTTACAGTACCTACCCCTTAAAGGAATCCCGTCCCGGGATTCGATTCTTGTTAACCTATTGTGTGACCAAGAAAAATTTAAGATTTAATAACCAGTTTTTAAACATGGCGTTGATAGCTTTAGTCAGCAAAATTAGATGTTTCGACATTTCTCAATATACCAAAAATTTTGGCTAGGCTTGACCAGGATATTTAATCCATCAAAATAGATATCTCAAAAAAATATATCATTATAGGTCTTATGACTGATATAAATGCGTTATAAAGAAAGTCTCTTAATAGTGAAAGCATCGAAGGAGAAAGTGTAGTCGCGTGAGTATGTCTGTATAAAGTTTCAAATGTTCATGGACGAAGTCTCGTTTCTGATATCTGTAATGTTCAGTTGATTTATATCAGGACGATGGCTAATGATGTAAGTATCAAAACTTACTTGGTAGTACCAGGATGTATCGCGACCTAAGCCTTCGTACTAGTGGCCCGAAATGAATAGTTCGACTATCTCTTTCGTCGATATGTGTTTATCTGGTTTAAAGTGGTTTCATTACCTATTGGATAAAGTTGTACAAGTTGGGACCGCTCCAAGACCCAACAACAGCAACCATAACGATAATAACTATAACAAATAGTGATGGGATGCAGAGAGTGAGGACATTTCAAGAAATAATATCCCCAGAATAAAGTTCAACAAATAGGAGGAGCTCGCGGGAGAGCTTATGCGATAGACGGCGGAATATGGTACTCAGTTGTTAGTTCGAGGATGAATCAACTCCATTAGCTCAAGTGTGCACAAGTCGGTTAGCTCCAGAAACAGTTCATGATTGTAAAGATTTGTAACAGCAAAAGTAATAACTTAAGAATGAGATAAGGCAGTTAAGTGAAGCCTTAAGATTCTACTGAGTGGTAAGACACGATTTTGTTTCTAGACCTTTTTAACGGATTCTGGTGATTATCGGGTTCGAGTTCGTACTCGTGTCATATTGGATACCATTAAGCCCACTCATTTATAATTTATTATTTACATACAGAAGCGTCCCAATTTATGTAAATAACGAATTGATAAAGTTATGGTTCGGTGATTTACAATTTCTTTATTTAAATGAAGAGGCGTCCCAATCCTTTCAAATAAAGAGATTATCAATCATCCTACTTAATAATTTCTGATACAATACGCGTACTCACACAACCTTCAAGGTGGTGGATGACATGACGATGCATGTGCTCTAATGAGTATGGGACGAGTGTTTAAAACTCGTCTTCGGAGACGGGGAATAAAACAATCAGGCGAGATCGACATGGTGTTCAAAATAATTGATGAGTATATACAGTTATAGTAATTAAGATGAAGGACTTTATGAACGAGTCAACATAGCAATTATCATATCAATCCTCGTATTACAAGTCCCGCCCATACAAGACTTGTAATACTTAGATTCATACATAATTCCATGTAAACAAAGTTATGATGGCTTTCGCGTAATAAGATGATGTATGAAGTTATGAAAGAAAATTATTCTTAGAGACCATTGTTTAACTTACAATGTCTGAGAACGAAGTGAGACCATTGTGCAACTCACAATGTCTAAAGAGATGTTCTGGTATTTATATAAATAACTCTTATATAAATAAATGTACGATATACGCAGAGGGATGCAAGCATATATATATTATATAAATATGTATGTCATGTAAGCACGTAATGTAACAAGTAATGTAAGCAAGTAAGCAAGTAGTGTATATGCACTTTGAAAATGTTTGATGTGATGCAATGTTTGTGAAAACGGTTATAGTTTAGGGTAAAATATGCAACCTAGTTCTATATAACCAGTGCTCTGATACCAATCTGTAACACCCCTAAAAATGTGTAGCATCGGAAATATGTTCGGGGGCGTTACTTCATAATACAACAGCACAAAGTACAAGAGAACGACCTTTAAATGTGTCGTTTGAAAAGTAATCTCGTTGATTTCCTTGAAATTGATATAACATTTGTCCCATAATTGCATCACAATGAAAAGCTTGAAAGCAATACAACAAGATTTGATCATTTGTATGTAAGTAGAAATCCATGAATGAAATCTTGTCAATTTAGACTCCAATGCACATCAAGTAAGCCAAGCATCTAATTCACCTGAGAAAAACATGCTTAAAAATGTCAACATAAAGTTGGTGAGTTCATAGATTTTTGTATATGTAAATGTTGAAATCAAAGGATTTATAAAGTATGCATGAATATTTCAATCCTTATAATAGTCGCCAAAAATGTAAGTGTAAATGTAGAACCGAAAGAGTATAGTGTCTACTGCTTCACCACAGTATAATGAAAAGTGTTTAGTAATCAGTAATATTCAACAAAGTAGTGTGGACCACAAGATTTCTAAAATGTATGTGACTACTATAACAGATACAGTATCACATAAAATGTATCTACTGTTGCGCTAAGCTCATGACACCAAAGCTAATTTATGTAGCATATAATATGTCAATTGTATTTTGCCCTACCGGTGTCTGACCAAGACACCCAATGAGATTGACATGGTATATATCCATTTATCGGGAGTCCCGTGGGTTAGTAAAGCCGCTACTCACCAGCCGGATAGGGATAAATAGTCCAATAGATCTATATAAGTAACATTCACGCTTAATTACTTAACCAGTACAGTCGGTCAAGCAATTGACGGTTCATGATAGTTCGGGCAAGAGAGTGGTCTAATCGCTACTTAGGCAACACGTAAACAGGAGATGATAACCAAAAACACTTGTGTCCAATGAAGAAATAACCATTGTATTCATAAACAACTTTAAATACTTAAATCCATAAGTAGAAAGAGCGTGATATCAATCAAGTAACCGATTTTGTAATCGGTATGTAAACAATTTTTGTAAACGTGTATGTAACCAAGTTATGAAATCAAGTATGCAATCAAGTATGTAAAAGAAATTGTAAATGAATGTGTAAACAAATTGTAATGAGCACGTATTCTCCCCCGAGATTTGTAAAGTAATTGTAAAACAATTGAAAGAGGGGCTATAAACTCACCTCGATGATGAAGAACGATTGGCAGGAGTGCACATATTAAGCACGACACAAACGGAAACCGGAACGGCTCGACCAAGAAGTTGCGGTTTATCTTAACGATTATGACCCACTAGCCTAGGATAATGTATTTGGGTTTCCCGATGGATAGTTACATCAACGCGTCACGTTGATAGAAGATTTAGATTTGATGTTGTAATAGTTTGGTGGTTGACTAAATAAGATAAATCAAAAAGTATATATAATTCATATGGTGAATTATATAACCAAATATGTAATATATTCCGTATATATATTACATATGAAAAATGAACATGTATATAACTCATGTGGTGAATTATATAACAAAGACCAACAATCAAAAGATTAATTTGAAGTATATAATACTTTGCAAGTATTATATAAGAAGTGTGAGTAAATAATTAAACCAAATAGTTTGACACGTTTTCGGAAATCACCAATTAATTAAATAAAAAGTTCTTGCATAAATGTGAACGTACGTTTTAAAGTTACTAATTAAGTAAACGGTGTTTCTAAAGTTTGTACCAAAGTTATGACTTTATCTTCTAGTCGGGAATTATAAAATAATATTTTATAATTTAGTATTTCGATTTCCTTTTTAGCTAAAATGGTTGTCTCATTTGATAAAGCATAGTTTTTATTTGTTTGTCGGGTTGTAGTATAATTATAATTAAAATATCTTTAAACTATAACTTAGTCTTTTTATCGTTTTCCAAAGATAATAAAAGTTGTAGTAAAAAATACTAAGTGTAGAAATTTATAGAAATTTCTGCATGACGTATTCGTTTATAAGACATTTCCCATTTTTATGAAACTCAATCCATGTTGCAAATACCACGCGTGTTTCAATATATATTTAAACAAAAAGTTAATAAATAACTAAACAATATAACCAAACACACCCTATGTGGGTTGTTGTACCAAACACGCCCTTATGGGCTGTTAAACCCGATCCAAACACCTCTTTTGGCAGATTAAACCCAAATCCAAACACACCCTAAAATTTATAAAACCACATAAATGATTATAACATATAATACTTTTATATAACCAATTTTAGACCACCATTATATCTGGTTTATATTTACTAATCTTGCAATATTTTTATCAACCGATTATACCAAGATGAGCAAACCAAACACAACCTTGGCTATTTACACAGCCAAACAAACACCCCGGATGGGTTGTTTCCAAAACCAAACACAAACCAAACGCACCCCTGCTGGTGCAAATCGTGAACCCAACACACCCTTGTTGGGTCTGTTTAAAACCCAAACCGAACGCACCTTAATGGTTGATAAAATCAGCAAACCAAGACCCCTTAGGGGCAGTTTCAAAACCAAACGCACCTTAATGGTGCTGACAGAAAAACCAAACGCACCTCTGGTGCGTTAAGAAAAACAAACGCACCCTATTGGTGACTGGGAGGATATGGTGGAGTGGTGGTTGATGGCAGTGGTGGCGTGGAGATGGGACGAGGGTGATGGTGGTGATGGGTGGCAGTGGAGATGATGACGGGATGATGAGATGGATGTGGTACGCGATTGGAGGTGGGGAGGTCACGGTGGTGACGAGGTGGATATGGTGTTGATGGTGGCGTCGGTTGGAGGTGATGGTGGCGGGGTGATGTAGTGATGGCAGGGTGATGTGGTGACGATGGTGTTTGTGATGTTGTTGGTTCGGTGGTGCGGAGGTGGTTGGATCTGGTGGCGGTAGGCGGCTGGAGTGGTGGCTGGAGGTTGGTCGGATCCGGTGAAGACACCGGAAATAGAGAGAGGGAGCAGATGTCATCGTGTGAAGGGATATAATAAAAAATTGAAGTGAACCTAATTTGTGTTATATTTATAAAGTAAAAAAAAGTTTTAAAATGGAATAAAAAAGTCGAATAATAGTTTAGGGTGAAAATTAAAATATTACCAAAGACCAAAGATGTAATTTTTGTTAATAATGGATCGTAGGACTCGTTGCACTATTTAACGTGATTTAAAATACGAAAACTACGCGCCATTGGCGTTCAAATCATTTTTTCCTATAAAAAATAAGTATTAATCGATAGAAATTTCATAAATATTTTTATAATATTTATAAAAATATTCCTTGTTTATTTGGTAACCCGGTTACGCCTTGCCCGAAAATAAAAATGAATTTTAAAACGTCTAATATTCCGGTTTTCAAACAAACGGCTTTAATTAAAATGCTAAGTAATTTATTAAATATTTTATTTAATAAAAAAGTGATAATAATATCATTTAATTATTCCGATCATACTCTTATGTACTCGTTTTTAAAATTTTTGCGAGGGAATATTAATCATTTTTTGTTATGTATATCGGGTCTCGGGTAAAATTAAAAGTTGTCCGGAATGTCGTTATTACATCAAAATTGCTTTAGAGTCCCGAGTCGGAAAACGTGATTTAGCAGTGTCGTTTTGATAAGTCAACTTAGAAATAACATATATCTTCTCGTTTTCAAGTCAAATAAGTTAAAAATAAATTTGCACATGAAAGCTATGTAATAATAAATATGATTTATTATTTAAATATGTTTCGAAACATTACCGGTTACGCGGTAATAGTTTTTATGTGACCATATAAGATCAAAAGTCAAAAAGTCAAGTCGGACCCGAAAAGTCAAAGGGTAAAATAGTCATTTAAAATTTCTGAAAATTGCCGGTTGTTACAGTACCTACCCCTAAAAGGGAATCCCGTCCCGGGATTCGATTCCTTTAACACTATTGTGTGACCAAGAAAAAAATTTAAGATTTAATCTACCAGATTTTTTTAAACATGCGTTGATAGGCTTTAGTCAGCAAAATTAGAATGTTTCGACTTTTCTTCCCAAAATATACCTAAAACTTTTTGCTAGGCTTGACCAGGATATTAATCCATCGAAAAGATAACTCAAAAAATCATATCATTACAGTCCCTTAATGACGATATAAATGCGTTATAAAGAAATCTCTAATAGGTAAAGCAACGAAGGAGAAAGTGTAGACGCGTGAGTATTCTGTATAAAGTTTCAAATGTTTACATGTACAAAGTCTCGTTTTGATATCTGTAATGTTCGTGATTAATATCGGACTAGCTTAATGATGTAATATTCAACTTACTTGGTAAGTACCAGATGTATCGCGACCTAAGCATCGTACTAGTGGCCCGAAATGTGAATAGTTCGGACTATCTCATTGGTCGATCATGTGATATAACTGTATTTAAAAGTGTTTTCATTACCTATTGATTAAAGTTTTTGTAATTTTTGTACAAGATTTGGGACCGCTCAGGACCCCAACAACAGCAACCAAAACCATAATAACTATAAACAAATAGTGATTCGGGATTCAGAGAGTGAGGGACATTTCAAAAAATAATAATCCCCAGAATAAAGTTCAACAAATGGGAGGAGCTTCGCGGGAAGAGCTATGCTATAGACGGCGTAAATATGTTAACTCAGTTTGTTAGTTCGAGAATGATCAACTCCATTATCATCAAGTGTGCACAAGTCGGATAGCTCCAGAAACATTCATTAGATAGTAAAAGATTTGTAACAGCAAAAGTAATAACTTAAGAATGAGATACAGCATTTGAAGTCTGAAGCCTTAAGATTTTGCTAAGTGGAAGAAACGATTATGTATTCTAGACTTTTATAAACGGATTCCCGTGATTATACCGGTTCCGAGATCGTACTCGTGACATATTGGATACCATTGAAGCCCACCATCTTATGAATTTATTATTACATACAGAATCTCCAATTTATGTAACTAACGAAATGATAAAGTTTATGGTCGTCGGTGATTTAACAAATTCTTTATTTAAATAAAGAGGCTTCCAATCCTTCAAATAAAGAGATTATCAATCATCCTATCTTAATAAGTTTCTGATACAAATACGCGTACTCGACAACAACCTTCAAGGTGGTGGATGACTGACGATGCCATGTGCCTCTAATGAGTATTGGACAAGTGTTTAAAACTCGACTTCAGGAGACGGGGAAGTAAAAAAATCAGGCGAGATCGACATGGAGTTCAATAAATGATGAGTTGAATACAGTTTATATTAATTAAAGATGAAGGACTTTATGAACGAGTCAACATAGCAATTATCATATCAATCCTCCTATTACAAGTCCCTCCCATACAAGACTTGTAATACTTAGATTCATACATAATTCCATGTAAACAAAGTTATGATGGCTTTCGCGTAATACGATGATGTATGAAGTTATGAAAGAAAATTATTCTTAGAGACCATTGTTTAACTTACAATGTCTGAGAACGAAGTGAGACCATTGTGCAACTCACAATGTCTAAAGAGATGTTCTGGTATTTATATAAATAACTCTTATATAAATAAATGTACGATATACGCAGAGGGATGCAAGCATATATATTATATAAATATGTATGTCATGTAAGCACGTAATGTAACAAGTAATGTAAGCAAGTAGTGTGTATGCACTTTGAAAATGTTTGATGTGATGCAATGTTTGTGAAAAAGGTTATATTCTAGGGTAAAATATGCAACCTATTTTCTATAAAACCCGTGCTCTGATACCATCTTTAGACACCCATAAATTGTGTACATCGGAAATATGTCCGAGGGCGTTTACTTTCATAATACAGACAGCACCAAAGTACAGGAGAAAAGAACCTCTAAAAGTGTCCGTTGAAAAGTAATCTCGTTGATTTCCTTGAAAATTGATAAACATGTTGTCCCATATTGAATCACAATGAAAAGCTTGAAAGCAATACAACAAGATTTGATCATAATTGTAATGTAAGTAGAAATCCTAAATGAAATCTTGTCAATTTGACTCCAATGCACATCAATTAAGCCAAGCACAAATTTCACCTGAGAAAAACATGCTTAACAATGTCAACATAAAGTTGTGATTCATATATTTTGTATATGTAAATGATGAAATCAAAGATTAATAAAGTGAATGCCTGAACATTTCAATCCTTATAATAGTAGCAAAAATGTAAGTGCAAATGTAGAACCGAAAGAGTATAATGTCTACTGCTTCACCACAGTATAATGAAAAATTTAGTAATCATGTAATATTCAACAAAGCGAGTGTTGACCCCAAGATTTCTAAAATGATAATGAGACTACTAGTCACAATACCATATCACATAAAAATGTATCTACAGATGTCTAAGCTCATAACCCATACTAATTTATGTAGGCATATAAAAATTGTCCAATTGTATACGCCCAGTAGTCCGTTGTCAACCAAGGACACCCCAATGAGATTGACAATGGTTAATTATCCTATATCGTGCGTCCCGTGGGTATAAAGCCCTACCCTATTCCCCAAACCCAGATAGGGATAATTAGTCCCAATAGATCTATTTATAACATTCACGCTTACTTAACCAGTACAGTCGGTCAAGCAATTGACGGTTCATGATAGTTCGGGCAAGAGAGTGGTCTAATCGCTACTTAGGCAACACGTAAACAGGAGATGATAACCAAAAACACTTGTGTCCAATGAAGAAATAACCATTGTATTCATAAACAACTTTAAATACTTAAATCCATAAGTAGAAAGAGTGTGATATCAATCAAGTAACCGAGTTTGTAATCGGTATGTAAACAATTTTGTAAACGTGTATGTAACCAAGTTATGAAATCAAGTATGCAATCAAGTATGTAAAAGAGATTGTAAATGAATGTGTAAACAAATTGTAATGAGCACGTATTCTCCCCCGAGATTTGTAAAGTAATTGAAAAAAATGAAATAGGGGCTATAAACTCACCTCGATATGAAGAAAGATTGCAAGGAGTGCACATATTAAGCACACACAAACGTAAACCGGAATGGCAACGACCAAGAAGTGTGCGGTTTATCTTAAACATTATTACCCACTAGCTAGGATAATTGTCTTAGGTTTTCCCCAAATGGATAGTTTAAATCAACCGTCACTTATGAGTAGAAATTTAGATTTGATGTTGTAATAGCTTTGGTGGTCTGACTAATAAAATTAAATCAAAAAAGTATGATAAAGCTTCATATGGGGTGAATTAATAACCAAATATGTAATAAATCCGTAATAAATATTAACATATGGAAAAATGAACCTGTATATAACTCATGTGGGTAATTATATAACAAAACGCAACAATCAAAAGATGAATTTGAAGAATATAATACTATTGCAATATTTATAAAAGAATGGAGTAAATCATTAACCAAAATATTTTGTACACGATTTCCGGAAATCACCAATAATTAATTAAAAGAGTTCTTGCCTAAATGGAACGAACGTTTAAAGTTACTAATTAAGTAACGTGTTTCTAAAGTTTGATTAACCAAAGTTAATGACTTTATCTTCTAGTCGGAGAATTATAAAATAATAATATTTTATAATTTAGTATTTTGTCGATTTCCTTTTTAGGCTTAAAATGTTGTCTCATCTGATAAAGCATATAGATTTTTATTTGTTTGTCGTGTTGTAGTATAATTATAATTAAAATAACTTAAACTATAACATATCATTTTTATCGTTTTCCAAAGATAATAAAAGTTTGTATTAAAAAATACTAAGTGTATGAAATTTATAAACTTTCCTGCATGACTATTCGTTATAAGACATTTCCCATTTTTATGAAACTCAGCCATGTTGCATAAAACCACAGCCTTGTTTCGCAATAAATATATAAACAAAAGTTAATAAATAACTAAACAATATAACCAAACACACCCTATGTGGGTTGTTGTACCAAACACGCCCTTAGGGGCTGTTAAACCCGGATCCAAACACCCCTTTTGGCAGATTAAACCCAAATCCAAACACACCCTAAAATTTATAAAACCACATAAATGATTATAACATATAATACTTTTATATAACCAATTTTTAGACCACCATATATCTGGTTTATATTTACAGAATCTTTGCATATTATTATCAACCGTTATACCAAGATGAGCAAACCAAACACAACCTTGGCTATTTACACAGCCAAACAAACACCCCGAATGGGTTGTTTCCAAAACCAAACACAAACCAAACGCACCCCTGCAGGTGCAAACCGTGAACCCAACGCACCCTTGCTGGGTCTGTTTAAAACCCAAACCGAACGCACCTTAATGGTTCATAAAATCAGCAAACCAAGACCCCTTAGGGGCAGTTTCAAAACCAAACGCACCTTAATGGTGCTGACAGAAAAACAAAACGCACCTCTGGTGCGTTAAGAAAAACAAATGCACCCTATTGGTGACTGGGAGGAAATGGTGGAGTGGTGGTTGATGGCAGTGGTGGCGTGGAGATAGGACAAGGGTGATGGTGGTGACGAGTGGCAGTGGAGATGATGACGGGATGATGTGATGGAGGTGGTACGCGATTGGAGGTGGGGAGGTCACGATGGTGACGAGGTGGATATGGTGTTGATGGTGGCGTCGGTTGGAGGTGATGGTGGCGGGGTGATGTAGTGATGGCAGTGGTGATGTGGTGACGATGGTGTTTATGATGTTGTTGGTTCGGTGGTGCGGAGGTGGTTGGATCTGGTGGTGGTAGGCGGCTGGAGTGGTGGCCGGAGGTTGGCCGGATCCGGTTACGGCGCCGAAAAAAGAGAGAGGAGGAAATGTATGCGTGTGTAGGGTTATATAAAAATGAAGTAACCCTAATTTGTGTTATATTTATATATAAAAAAAGTTTTAAAATGAAATGAAAAGTGTATAATAGTTTTGGGTTGAAATTATAAATATTACCAGAGGGACCAAAGTTGTAATTTTTGTTAAATAATGTTTCGAGTCTCGTTTGGACTAGTTAACGGGTGATTTAAAATACGAAACTCGCGCCATTGCATTTCAAATCATTTTTCCTTTAAAAATAATTATTTAATCGATAATATTTCATAAATATTTTTATAACACTTATAAAAATATTTGTTATTTATTTGGTAACCCGGTTATGTCTTGTCCGAAAATAAAAATGAATTTTAACCCGAATATTCGCGTTTTCAACAAACGCTTTTAATTAAAATGCTAAGTAATTTATTAAATATTTTTATTTAATAAAAAACGATAATTAAATATAATTTAATTATTTTTGTGTCAGTATGCGTTGTTCTCGTTTTTAAAATTTTGCGAGGGTATTTTAGTCGTTTTCTGTTTGTTTTCGGGTTTCGGGTAAAACAAAAAATTGTCTGAAATTTCGATTTACATCAAATTGCTTTAGAGTCCGAGTCGTGAAAACGTGATCTAGCGGGTCGTTTTTGATGAGTCAACTTAGAATAGAAATAACATATATCTTCTCGTTTTCAAGTCAAATAAGTTAAAAATAAATTTGCACATGAAAGCTATGTAATAATAAATATGATTTATTATTTAAATATGTTCCGAAACATTACCGGTTAAGCGATAATCGTTTTTATGTGACCATAAAAGATCAAAAGTCAAAAAGTCAAGTCGGACCCGAAAAGTCAAAGGGTAAAATAGTCATTTAAAATTTCTAAAAATTGCCGGTTGTTACAGTCTGCCCCTTCTTATCGTTCGCTGCTAAAATTTCCACAGGCTTCAAATGAAGTCGATCATGAAGTCATTTAGACCCATTTCAGCCTCCAAACCGAGTCAGCCCCTATTTCAACACCCAAGCGCGCACGTCTGAACACCCACTTCAGCCCCTATTTCAGCACCCAAGTGCGCACGTCTCAACCCCCATTTTAGCCCCTAATCCCACACCCATTTCGGCCTACAAGTTCACCCATTTTAGCCCCTACTTCAGCCCCTAAAACACACCCATTTCAACCACGTTTCAACCCTCTAAACGCACACCTACTTTAGCTCTCAACCACACCCGTTTCAGCCCAATTTCAGCCCCCAACCACACCCATTTTAGCCCTCAGACGCAACCACTTCAGCCCCTATTTCAGCACCCAAGCGCATACGTCTCAACCCCTATTTCAGCCTCTAATCCCGCACCCATTTCGGCCTACAAATTATCCGACTTCCACTCGTTTCACCAATGGTATTTCCTGATGGCGTGACCATATCTGCTAAAAAAATCCGTATTAAAGTACTTTACTTCTATATGGTGCTTATATTACAACCTAATGTTTCACACACATTTAAATAACTATCTAAAGCTTTTAAATAATCCACCCCTCTTTGAATACTGACATATCATATCGAAGGCTGAAAATCCGACTTAGATCAAATACAGGGTTATGATGCTAAAAGTTAAACATATATAAAACAGCGTAAGCTCATAAGCTGAAAAAAGTTAGCGTATCAGGTTTTTCCACATTTTAATAAGGCGACAAGCCAATAAAGTTAGATACTCTAAACATCATTGGTGGTGCAAGTAAACCAAACAAACCAAAAACACACAAATGCTTATGCTATTTTTTGTGAGCGCTAATCAGCTTATTACTTGTTAATACACAGAAATAAACCTCCATAAACGACTAAAAGGATAATAAATTTGCTATTGTATAAGAAAAAAATAAATTAAAAGGATGCTTACTTTCCGATTCAACAGCCAAACCCTTTTTTCCTCGTCGTTTCTCTGTGATCGAGCCAATTATTTTTCCTATAACAAAAGATCAACACATAAATTCCAACCAATCAATAATAAACCAAAATCCCTAATCTTTTTTATATAAATCTAAATTTAATACACATAAATTAGGTCAAGAAAACACACCTAATGATTTTTCGAATGCAATAGGACTGAATGAACACATCTCACAACAAAAATCAAACAAAATATGTATCATCATTTTTTGAAGAATCAAAAAGAAAACAAAATATGACAAAAAAATTGAAAAACTCATCGTGATTTCATGTTGATGAAACATATATGAGAGACGGACTGTGGCATCCATTTTCCCCTAATTTACACAATCAAAATAAAAGAAAAACACTGAGAATATATAAGAATACATAAAATTGAGAATTCAATTATGATAAACAAACTTACATAACTGATTATTCTTCCATAAACAATCGAAGCAACCCTAAAAGCCCCAAGCCACCATCACACAACCGCCATGATCGATTGGTAATTGTTTAGGGTTTATTTTAGTTTGGGGGGGGGGGGGGGTTGAGGTTGGTGAAGATGAGTTCTGGAGACTAAAAAAGGATAACCTCATTTAAAAACACGTATGTGGGCAGATGGAGGCAGGATATGAGGTGTGTGATTACACTGATCCTCTTAATATTTTATGATTATTGTACTGTTCATAAGATTAAATAATGATTTTACTGTAGAAGACGTGAGGAGAGATTACTTGTAACACCCCCAAAAATGTGTCGCAGCGGAAATATGTCAGGGGGCATTACTTCATAATACAATAGCACAAAATACAAGAGAACGACCTCTAATTGTGTCGTTGGTAAAACAATCTCGTTGATTTTCTGAAATCAAAATAATAGTTGTCCCATAATTGCATCACCATGAAAAACTTGAATGTAAAGACTCCAATGCACATCAAATAATCCAAGCATCTAATTCACCTGAGAAAAACATGCTTAAAAGTGTCAACATTAAAGTTGGTGAGTTCATAGATTAGTTTAAATATGAATGTAAGTTTCAACGAATATATCTATCCACTGTGTCATCACAGTACCATGTAAAATTTTTATAAAATATGCACGACCCATTTTATGTTACCAAAAGTACCAATCTTATCCCAAAGATTTTTATAAATAATGCATGACAAATTTAATGTCACCAAAATGTTCCAAGTATGTATGTGTCGGGGGGCCCTGTAGTCCCCAACATGATCCGACATGTTATAACGTTCGTTCCCAGTGATAGCTAGTCACCCGAACGGGGGTTGTCAATCCCGAATAGATCTATTTTATATCATTCGCGTGGACATCACGCTATAATGTTCGTTACCTGCGATAGCTTAATCACCCGAACAGGGATCCACACCCGAATAGATCTATTTCATAACATTCGCGCTCACCCTCCAAGTGATTTACAGTTCATGACACTGTGACGTAGACTTGTTGTATGTACCCGATTCGGGCAGTGATACAAATAATGTGTTCCCATCATGGGTGTTCCATCTGCAACACCCGGGCATGTAATGCTTGTTGGCCCCGCAGGCGCCAAACAAATCGTGATCCGAAAATCATTTCAAATGTAAAGTATGCATTCGTGACCAAAAATAAAGTCAAATAATGTATCCCATAGCGAGCTATGCAAATAAGTATGTAAACCAATTTGAAATCAACCATGTAAATGTGTTTGTAATGAATTGCAAAATCAAGTATGTAAACCAAGTGTGTAGAATAGTATGTAAAAAGATATTGTAAACGAATATGTAAACAAGTTGTATTGAGCATGTATTCTCCCCCGAGATTTGTAAGGTAAATGTAAAAACAAGTGAAAGAGGGGCTATAAACTCACATCGATGATGAAGAACGATTTGCCGAATAGGCATTCAATATGCACAACACGAACGGAAGACGAAGCGGCTCGATCAAGAAGTTGTAGCTTAACTTAACAGCTAAGTCCCACTAGCCTAGGATGATGCGTTTGGGTTTTCCGATGAAAGATAATGTCAACGCGACACGTTGATAAAAGATTTAGATTTAAGGTTGTAATAGTTTGGTGGTTGGTTAAATAAATAAAATAAATAAATTGAAATATACGCAAAGTGTGTAATATATATTCTTTATATATTACATATGAAAAGTAAACCCTTATATAATTCATACCGTGAATTATATAACAAGACAAACATCCCAACTATTAATGAAAAGTATATAATGCTTTACAAGTATTATATAATAAGTGGGTGTAAATAATTTACCCAATTAGTTTGACACCAATTTAGTTAATAAAAAGACTTTGAATAAAAGTAGACAATTGTCTTAACGTTATGAATTAAACAACCGATGCTTGTAACAGTTTATAACCATAATTTATATTTCGTTGTTTCGACAGATCGTGTCTAAAACAGTTGCCTCAATGTAAAAAAAAAATATAGTTTTCGTTCGTTTATCCGGTTATTGTATAATACAAATTACTATATCTTGAAATATGACTTAGTCCCTTTGATTGGTTTCTAAATTAATAGAAGCAAACATTACTAAATATAAAAATTAAATAAATTATAAACTTTTAACCATGAAATTTCCATTTATATATCGTTTTCCATATGAAATCTAATGTTTTTTTCCCACTTAACAACGAAATCAATATTTCAACTTCCGCGTGTTTTAAATATCTAAACTAAAACAAAGTAATAATTATCGCATTTATTTAACCATTAATCACCATTTAGTTCCCATTTATAATTTATAAATCTCGTTAAAATTTTATATCTATAAAATTTTAAGATATATTTATTGTTAATTCATTTTAACCCAAACACACCCTTTTGGTAGATCTGCTCACCCAAACGCTCCCTTCGTGCCTCCTATTGTACCAAACAGCCCTTGGTGGGGTTGTCGCAAGTCAAACGCACCCATTGCTGTTATAACCTTAACCAAACGCACCCTCTTCGGTTTATACATAAATCAAACGCCCCTAATTCGTCTCCTATCACACCAAAACGGCACCCTTAGCTTGGAACACCAACCCAAACCACCCAATCATTCCTTAAAAAAATCAAAGCACTTAACGCTGGTGAACAGGTAACCCGACAGCCTGCTGCTGTCCCCGTCAAAAAAAACTCCCTTTTGGCAGCTTTACATAGCAAACAAACACCCCTCGGTGGCCGTTTTACACAGCCAAACGCACCCATGTTGGGCTGCCACCACCAAACGCACCCTAACCGGGTGGCTGACCCGGTACCGAACGCACCCTTGTGGGCGATTTATAAAACTAAACGTACCCTTTTTGTGGTAAGAACAAAGCCAAGCGCACCATTTTGGGTGGCGAGACAAACCGACGCACCCCTTGTGGGTGGTTGGTTAAACTACCGAAACAAACACCCCCTTGGGGTTGAGCCGCAGAGGTGGTGTGATGATGATGGAGGTGGCGTGATGATGATGATGCTATGGGTGATGAGGGATGACGATGTGAGGATGAGATGATGATGGATGGGTGGTTGTCGTCGGAGGAGGGGGCGACTGAGTGGCCGAGTGGTGGCGAGGATCGAGTAGATCCGAAGAAGAGAAACGTTATATAAGGTTTTGGGTTCGCCGGAGTTTGGCCGGAAAACATGGCCGGCGGCGGTGGAGGGGGAGGCTGCCGGAAAACTTGAGAGAGAAGGAGTGTGTGTATTTTTTTTTTTTTCTTTTATAAAAATGAAATGAAAAAAAAGATATAAGTTTTTATTTATATATAAAACCTTTTAATATGAAATGAAAAGTATATAATAGTTAAGGGGTAAATTTTGTATAATATTTCACGCAGGGACCTAACGTTTAACTTTTGTTAATTATTGGTTCAGGCTTGTTTTGAGCACTTAACGGATGATTCAAATCTCGAAACTTGCGCCATTGTATTCCAAATTATTTTTCTGATAAAAATGAGTATTTATTTGTTATTATTTCATAAATATTTTTCATATCATTTATAAAATATTCGTTATTTATTTAGTGGACTTGGTTAAAATAAAAAAAAATTTAACTCGGATATTCGTGTTATCAACAACGCTTAAATAAGTAAAACATTTAATAATTTTACTTAATATTTTTATTAAAAAGTATTGAAATTAAAAATAAATATTAATTATTTATCCCGCTTCAAAATTTGCTAGGGCATTTCAATCACCTTCTACTGTTTTTCGGGTCTTGGTCAAAACTAAAAATTGTCTGGATATCGTTTTTACATCCAATTTTGCTTTTAGAGTCCCGAAGAATGAAAACGTGTCTTTAGTGGTTCGTTTTGATAAATCAACTATGAAATTAATATATCCTTTTCGTTTTCGAATCGAAAAAGTTAAAATAACTTTCCCTTGAGAGATGAAATAACAAATATGAGATTATTATTAAAAATTTCGTTCCGACAAAGTAACCAGTTACGCGGTACCCGATTTTATGTGACGATAAAAGCTCATAAGTTAAAAAGTAAATTTGACCGAAAAGTCAAAGTTTAAAATTAGTCAATTCAAATTCTGAAAATTGCCGGATGTTACCTACCACCCCTTAAAAGAAAACTCGTCCCCGAGATTTAATTTTTGTGTTAAACCGATGTGTGACCAAGAAAAATTTAAGATTTAATAAACCAGTTCCAAACAAGACGGTGATAACTTTATTCAGCAAAATTTTTGTTGTTTCGACAATTCTCAATATACCAAATATTCTGGCTAAGTTTGACCAGGATATTTAATCCATCAAAATGGGTATCTCAAAAAAAATATCATTATAGATCTTATGACTGATATAACCGTAAAAAAAATCTCTTAATAGTGAAATCATCAAAAGAAAGTGTAGTCACGTGAGTATGTTTGTATAAGTTTCTAAATTGCTCCGAAGACGGAGACTCCGTTTCTACTATCGAGTAATGTTCTATGATTCACAGTCAACTTACTTATGTCTGAGTAAGTACCCAACTTACACGGCAGTACTAATGTATCGCGACCTAAGCTTCCTACTATGGCCAAATGAATAGTCCAACTATCCGTTTCACGTCGATAGGTGTTTATCTCGTTAAGGGTGAGTTGCATTACCTATTGGATTAAAGATTTATCAGTCGGGACCCGCTCCATGGTTAAACCCAACAGTAGCGACAAAACAGTCAATACTATAACTAAATTGGTGATGGATGTCCGAGAATGAGGACATTACGAGAAACAATATTCCCAGAATAAAGTTTAACAAATGGGAGGAGCTCGCGAAGAGCTTATGCGATAGACGGCGGATTATGGTACTCAGTCGTTAGTTCGATGAATCAGCTCCATTAGCTCAAGTGTATAACAAGTCTGTTAGTTCCACGAACAGTTCGTGATCGCGAGGATTAGCAACGGCAAAAGTAATAACTTAAGAATGTGATAAGGTAGCTCCAATTGAGGCCTTAAGATTTTGCTGAGTAGTAAGACACGATTGTGTCTCTAGACCCTTTTAACGGACTCTATGATATATCGATTTCAGGTTCATAACATGTCCTATCGGATACCATTAAGGCCTAACACTCCTTTATAATTCTTATTAACATAAAGAAGTGACCAAATTTATATAAGTGAATAAATGATAAACTTATGGTTCGGGGGATTTAAAATTTATTTATTTAACCAAAAGGCGTCCCAATCCTTTTAAATAAAGAGATTATAAATCATCCTACTTAATAATTTCTGATGCAACACGCGTACACACAAAGTTTTCAAGGTGGTGAATGACATATCGATGCAGGTGCTCTAATGAGTATGGGACGAGTGTCTGAAACTCGTCTTCGGAGGCGGAGAGCGAAACAATCAGGGGGAATCGACATAGAGTTCAAGACAGTTAATGAGTACTCGGTTAGAGTAAATAAGGTAAAAGTCTCGATGAACCAGTCAACATAGCAATTATCATATAAATCCTCCTATTACAAGTCCCGCCCATACAAGACTTGTAATACTTAGATTCACACATAATTCCATGTAAACAGAACTGTGACGGGTTTTGTTTACATAGCAATAACATATCAATCTCATATTTACAAGTCCCGCCCATACAAGACTTGTAATACTTATATCATACATAATTCCAAATTTGGGGGGGGGTAAAAAAATACAAAAATTATAGACGGTTCTTCGTGTAATACAATAATAGTATAAAAGCTATGAAAAATAATATCCTTTAGAGACCCATTGTTTTAACTCCAATGTCTGAGAACGAAATGAGACCATTGTGCAACTCACAATGTCTAAGAAGTAAAATGAGACCATTGTATAACTCACAATGTCTGAGGTATAATTGAGACCATTGTGCAACTCACAATGTCTTAAGAAATGCTCTGGTATTTATATAAATAACTCTTATATAAATAAAAAACATGCGATATACGCAAAAGATGTAAGCATATATATTACATATATGTATGTCACATAATCACTTACTGCAGCACGTTAATGAAGTCACATAAGCAAGTAACATGTAGCACTTTGAAAATGTTTGATGTAATCATGTTTGTGAAAACGTTATAGTCTAGGGGAAAATATACAACCTAGTTCTCTATAATCCTTGCATCTGATACCCAATCGGTAACACCCCAAAAAAATGTGTTGCAGCGGAAAATATGTCCAGAGGGCGTAACTTCATAATACAATAGCACGAAGAAAAAAGAGACCGACCTCTAACTATGTCAGTTTGAAAAAGTAATCTCTTGATTTCTTTGAAATGATATAACATTTGTCCCATAATTGCATCACAAGAAAGCTTTGAAAAAAATCCAACGAGATTTGATCATTTTGTGAAGTAAGAGTAGAAATCCATAAATGATATATTGTGTCAATATTAGACTCCATTAGCACACAGTACGCCAAGCATCTAATTCCACTTGAGAAAAACAAGCTTAAAAGTGTCCAACATTAAAGTTGGTGAGTTCATAGAGTTTTTAGTAAGTATAAATGTAAAATGTTGAACCCAAAGATTTAATAAAGTAAGTAGATATTTCAGTCCTTATAATATTCTCCAAAAGTGTAGGATAAATGTAGAACCAAAAGAGTTTAGTGTTTATTGCTTCGCCGTAATAATAATGAAAAATGGTCAGTAAATATAATGTTTAACAAGTAGTATGGACAGTGAGATCGTTGATTTTCCAGAATGTATGGGTCTACTATAACAAATACAGTACCACATAAATAATATCTACTGTTGCGCTAAGCTCATGACACTGAAGCTCGACATATATGTATGCAATTTAATGCACAAAATGTGCCAGTGTAGATGTTCAAACCCGTAACATCCAAATTGTTCTCCGACATGTATGCATTCGTGTTCATACCGTCGAAACCGAACAGGGAATTCAAACCAAATAGATCTATTTAAATACACTCGCGCTTCCTCAACCTGTCCTCCGGTCAAGAAATTGACAGTTCATGATAATGGGTAAAGGTGGTTTAGTTACTTAGCACTTAAACAGGAGTATGATAACCGACAAACACTTGTGTCCCAATAAAAATTAACTGTTGTATTCGTAAAACGCTTTGAGAGTGCTTTAAATCCCCTAATAGAAAAGAGTATGATATAAAATCAAGTAGATTGATTCGAAATGATTAATGGTAAACAATTTTTCGTAACATGTATGCAAATGAGTATGTGACAAAGTATAGAAACCAAGTTTGTAATACATTGCAAAATCAAGTAAGTAAACCGAAGTGTGTAAAAAATAGTAATTCAAAGATATTGAAAACGAGTAATGTAAACATGTTTATTGACATGAATTCTCTCCCGTGAGTTTATAAAGTAAATGAAAACAAGTGAATAGAGGCTATAAACTCACATTGATGATGAAGAACAATTTTTGCAGAATTGGCATCTAATAGCACAATATCGAACGGAAGACGCAACGGCTCGATCAAGAAGTTGCAACCTAAATCTTAACGGCTAATCCCACTCACCTATGATACTGCGTTTGGGTTTTTCCGATGAATTGTTAGTCAACGTGACACAATGATAAAAAAAAAGATTTAGATTTAAAGATGTAAAATCTTGGTGGTTGGTTTTAAATAAATAAATTGAAATATACCAAAGAGTGTAATAGAATCATACTTTTATATATTACATTATAAAAAGTAAACCTTTATATAATTCATACCGTGAAATTATATAGACAAGACAAACATCCAACTATTAAAAGAAAATAAATAATGCTTTACCAGTATAATATAAATAAGTGGGTGTAAATAATTTACCCAATTATTTTTGACACCCATTTAGTTTTAATAAATAGACTTTGAATAAAAGTAGACAGTTGACTTAACGTTATGAATTAAACAACCGATACTTTAACAGTTTTATAACCATAATTTATGTTTTCGTTCTTCGACAAGATCGATCAAAAACATTGCCTCAATGTAAAAAAAGAATAAAAATATGGTTATTCGTTCGTGTTATCCGGTTATGTATAATACAAATATACTATTTCTTGAAATATGACTTTCCCCTTTGAATTTGTTTTCTAAATTAATAAGAAGCAAACATTACTAAATATAAAAATTTATATAAATTATATAAATTTAACCATGAAATTTCGTTTATATATCGTTTTCCATATATATGCAATCTAATGTTTTTCCCACCTAACAACGAAATCAATATTTCAACTTCCGCGTGTTTTAAATATCTAAACTAAAACAAAGTAATAATTATCGCATTTATTTAACCATTAATCACCATTTAGTTCCCATTTATAATTTATAAATCTGGTTAAAAGTTTATATCTATAAAATTTTAAGATATATTTATTGTTAATTCATTTTAACCCAAACACACCCTTTTGGTAGATCTGCTCACCCAAACGATCCCTCGTGCCCTATGTTACCAAACAGCCCTTGTGGGGTAGTCGCACGTCAAACGCACCCAATTGCTGTTATAACCTTAACCAAACGCACCCTCTTCGGTTTATACATAAATCAAACGCCCCTAATTCGTCTCCTATCACACCAAACGCACCCTTGGCTGTGGAACAACCAACCCAAACGCACCCTAATCTATTTCCTTATAAATCAAACGCACCCTACGGCTGGTGAACAGTAACCCAGACAGCCTAGCTGCTGTCCCCTCGAAACAAACACCCTTTTGGCAGCTTTTCATAGCAAACAAACACCTCTCGGTGGTCCGTTTTACACAGCAAAACGCACCCATGTTGGGCTGCCACCACCAAACGCACCCTAACCGGGTGGCTGACCCGGTACCGAACGCACCCTTGTGGGCGATTTATAAAACTAAATGCACCCTTTTTGTGGTAAGAACAAAGCCAGGCGCACCATTGTGGTGGTGGCTCTGTCAAACCTACGTACCCTTTTGGGTGGCGAGACAGACCGACGCACCCCTTGTGGGTGGCTGGTTAAACTACCAAAACAAACAACCCCTCGGGGTTGAGCCGTGGTGGCTATGATGATGATAGAGGTAGGCTTAATGATGAGATCGATGGTGATGAGGATGACGATGGAGGTATGATGATGATGATGGAGGTGGGTGGCTGTCGTCGGAGGAGGGGGCGACTGTGGTGGCGAGTGGTGGCGCGTGGTGGCGAGGATCGAGTAGATCCGAAGATGAGAAACATTTTATAAGGTTTTTGGGTTCGCCGGAGTTTGGCCGGAAAACATGGCTGGCGGCGGTGGAGGAAGAGGCTGCCGGAAAACTTGAGAGAGAAGGAGTGTGTGTGTGTATCTTTTTTTTTCTTTTATAAAAATGAAATGAAAAAAAGATATAAGTTTTTATTTATATATAAAACTTTTAATATGAAATGAATAGTATAAATAGTTAGGGTAAATTTGTAATAAATTCACAGGGACCTAACGTGGTAACTTTTGTTAATTATGGTTCGGACTCGATTGAGCCACTTAACGGATATTCTAAATTTCGAAACTTGCGCATTGTTTTTCAAATCATTTTTTCTGATAAAAGGAGATTTATTTGATATTATTTCATAAATAATTTTTTTTATCATTATAAAATATTCGATAATATATTTAAGGAACTTGGTTAAAAATAAAAGAAATTTTAACTCGGATATATCGCGTTATCAACAACGCTTAAATAAGTAAAACATTAAATAATTTTATTTAATATTTTTATTAAATAAATAGTGATAATTAAAAATAAATTTAATTATTTTCCCGCTTCTAAATCTTGCGAGGGCATTTCAGTCACCTTCTGACTGTTTTCGGGTCTCGGTCAAAGCTAAAAAGTTGCTTGAATATCATATTTACATCAAATTGCTTTAGATACCAAAATGAAAACGTTCTTTAGTGGTTCGTTTTGTATAAATCAAACTATGAATTAATATATCCTTTTTCGTTTTCGAATCGAATAAGTTAAAATAACTTTCCCTTGAGAGATGTAATAACAAATATGATTTATTATTTAAAATTTGTTCCGACAATGTTACCAGTTACGCGGTAATCGTTTTTATGTGACGATAAAAGATCATAAGTTAAAAAGTAAGATTGGACCTGCAAAGTTAAATTTTAAAATAGTCATTTAAAATTCCAAAAATTGCCGGATGTTACACACTATCTATACGGTACAAAGTTGTACTGTTGTTCACTGCTCATGAAAAGTCTAACAGCAATCCTTGATCAAAAGAGTTTGAACATGAGACAACGACTTGGTTTAGAATTGCACGCAGATTACGATTGTGAGATCGTTAACCAATCCCTAGAAAGCAAATGTTTAGAGATGCCTTAAGCCGAATCAAATCACTCCGAGTTAGATCATTAGTCATGGCCATTCATCCAAAATTACCATCACAAATTCTCGAAGCTCAAACTGAGGCAATCAAGGAAGAAAACAACAAGGCTGAAAACTTACGAGGAATGGACAAAGCATTTGAAGTACGTCCTGATGGAATTCGTTGTATTAAGAACCGAAGCTGGTTACCATTCTTTGGTAATCTAAGAGACTTGATCATGCATGAGTCCTATAAATCAAAATATTCCATTCACCCAGGTTCTGACAAGATGTATCAGAATCTAAAGAAACTCTATTGGTGGCCTAACATGAAGGCAATCATTGCTGAATATGTTAGTAAATGTTTAACACGCTCTAGAGTTGAAAGCTAATTCAAAGCACTTGCTTACTGGTACAACAGGAAGATTCCTATGTGGAAGTATAGAGAAAACAATGGATTTTGTTACAAAACTACCAAAACCCAAATCGACATGACACAATCTGGTCCAATTGTTGATCCGCCTTACCAAATCCGCCCATTTCAATCCCTACCATGAGACAAATTATGGAAACCCTTACAAGGTTGTACATAAAGGAAATAGTCTCACATCATGGAGTGCCAATATCCATTATATCATATCGTGACAGTCATTTCACATCCTGATTTTGGCAATCATTACAGGATACTTTGGGTACTCAATTAGACATGAGTACGTCATATCATCTCGAAACCGATAGACAAAGTGAAAGAACCCATTCAAACACATCGAAGATATTGCTCCCCGAGCCTGTGTTCATAGATTTTGGAAAAGGATGGGAAAAACATTTACCATTGGTAGAATTTTCTTACAATAACAGCTACCATGCCAGTATTAAGGCAGCACCATTTGAAGCACTTTATGGTCGAAAATGTAGATCACCTGTTTGCTGGACCAAAGTTGGAGATGTTCAACTCACGGGACCAGAAATAATCTATGAAACCATTGAAAAGATAGTGCAATCAGAAGCTGCTTGCAGTTGTCAAGAATCCGCAAAGAAGATACCCAATGTTGCAAGCGAAAGCCTTTAGAATTCAAATTAGAGAATCGTGATATGTTGAAAGTAACACGTCGAAAAGGTGTCATTCGTTTCGGAAAGCGAGGAAAGTATAACCCTAGTACATTAGACCGTTTAAGACCCTTAAAAGGGTTGGCCCAGTGGCATACAAACTTGAGCTTCCTGAAGAACTCAGTAATGTCCACAGTACCTTCCACATTTCTAATTTAAAGAAATGCCTATCTGAACATCCCTCGTCATTCCAATGAAAGAGCTTCGGCTCGATGAAAAACTCAACTTTGTGGAAGAGCCAATAGAGATTATGGATCAAGAAGTCAAGCAACTGAAACAAAGTCGTATCTCTATAGTCAAAGTAAGAAGGAACTCTAAAAGAGGACCATAATTTACGTGGGAACGCGAAGATCAAATTCGTGCCAAATATCTACATCTATTTTCAAACATCACTCCAACATCCAACTAAATCTCGGGACGAGATTTCTTTTAAGGTTGGGAGACTATAACAACCCATAATTTTCAGCAATGTAATTATCCATCTATTATATTTAATAGAACCATTTTCACGGGAATATTTTTGTTTTATACCATCCATGATGTAACGTAACATACATTACAAAAGTAAACGTGCTTACGCAATCTACCAATGCCAATTTCATCAACGTCTATATCAAATAAACGTCATAATATGTCAAGCAATATGTTTTAAACTCCATTTTTTACATACGTTATCGATTTATCGTACTATTTATAACGTTAATATAAAACGAACTTTATACGTTAACGTTTATATCAAAACCCTGATTACATGTAATGTTTACATACAATATAAGTGTACAAGTTACCAATGCATAATATTTGAATATGTTTCCCCCCAAAACCATTATATAACTCTTTTAAGCCTAAAGTATAACCTGATATAGCACAACATTCAAACTAGCCATTTTCCCTCTAATTCTTATAGGAATTTGGTACCACTTCTTTAACACAAGTTACAAGCTTCTAAAGCACAACATTTAAACATCATTTCCCTCCAAATTCTAAGCCTAACTCGTCCTAAAAACCTAACCCTAACCCAAAAACCCTAAACCACCCGAAACTAGCTTAAACTAGTTTAAGACTAAATCCTAACCTAGCAACTATCCTCCACACCTTGTCACCACCTTGCTTAGCACCTTGTCACCACCATGCTAGCCTCCTTGTCACCACCTTGCACCTTTTCACTCCAAGCAAACCTCTTGTTACTTCCTTGGTGAACCGAACCTACACCACCATCCTACACCTCTCCAAGCTAGTCCTAGCTCTTATTAGTTACTCCTAGCTAACCATTGGCCACTACTCCTTCATAGCTTGGCCACTAATCGATACAAACTTGGCCACTACTCCTCTTCGTACCCTATATAAACCCAAAACATGCACACCTTCTCAACTTACCATTTAAACTTAACATATACTCAAAACCATAATCTATCCAAGGCTTAGAAGAGAAGAAAGGAAGCTTAAGTTATTTTGAAACCAAGAAACAAGAGAAGAAAGGTTCTTGATTCATCTCCAACTTAAAGTGTTTGACCCATTTCATCAATTTCGACCCATTCAAGCTTTTGTAAGTCTTCACCTTGTTCTATAAGCTTTTGTATTGTTTTAGATTATATATCAGCTCCTATACATCCTTATGATCTCATGAAATCATCCCTTAAACCCTAAAGCTTACTCATTTGGTTTTCCTAAACCAAACGCACTCTAAAAGCCCTAAAAAGCTATTTTCATGAACCTAATAATATAAGCCATAATTTGATTTAATAAGCTATTCTAATAAGCTAATCTATCATTTTTATAAGCTTAAAAACTAATCCTAAAAGCCCTAACCCATCGGTTATTGTTTCTAAAAATCCAAAACATTCCCAATTGGATTTTTAAGCTAATAAGCTCTTTTCATAAGCTACAAGCTCGTAAAACTTACTTATTTTAGCTTATACTAATAAGCTATAAGATAAAGCAGCAGAGAATACTTAAGTTATGATTTTTGGAAAATTACAAAAGTATATGGTTTTGTACCAGAAATGCGCAAAAGCTTTCATGCATAGGGTTATATATATGTGTAAAATTCTTAAAACTTATAACTAGAGGGGCTAAATATAATTACACTAAAGTTAAACCACAAGGGCCTGTTTTGCCAACTTTCTAAGTTAAGGGTTGAATGTTTTAAAATTATATATAAAGGATTTAAATTGTAAATCAATATATACTAAGGGTATATATTGTCATTTTCATATTCTCAAGGGTATAAAATGTAATATTTTTATATTAATTATAAAAATATATTTAAATATTATAAGACTTAATTTTATTAAAACCTGACACATTTATCGTTTCATTCATCGATCGAATCATTATAAAACAATTATGTTATATATATCATCCATTAGATTTTGAAGAAACTTAAAAATATAAAATCTTATCATTTAAACTATAACGTATCACATTACTAGGGAATTTCATGTGAGGGGTTTTCATTTGGGTAGACGTTTTGACGAGTTGCTGGATTTACAATTTAAAGTGTCCTAGCTCCTCAAATGTTTACTACATGACCTCTGGATTATGATAGCCCGAACAGTGATACGATATTTTCACAAGTTAACAAACCAAAAACCGTTAAACTTTATGAAGTAAAGTTTTGGAATATAATGAATCAAACAAAGACTGTGACATATTACCCTAGGGTTGCGTGACGAGGCTGTTTACCTCCACTAAAACTACCTACATTCCATTTGAATTAAATTTTCAAATCAATCAACAACCTTATCAAGGTGAGTTCCATAACCCAAGCATGTTTCAAATCTTTTTGAACTGTTTTAAATTAAACCCTGCGAATGGGGGATACATGCTATAAACTAGAATACAAGTATTTTTTCCAACTGTATGCTATCCTGATATTATTATTGCCTAAGTTTGCCTTTACTGCTAATATTTCTTAATCATGAACCATTAGTCACTTGCGAGTGAACGCGAATATTATGGATAGATCTATTGGGGAGACGAATCCTGTTGGTGTACCCGTACACGGGGTAACCAAACGCACTATATTTGAGAACAATGGGTAACTTTGGCAAGTTACCTTTCTACGAGGACATTTGTTTCTTACTAATGTCACTGAGGTGATTTCATGTTTAATGATTTGGTTCTGACTTAAGGGCAATACTAATGTTTTCTCATGATAAAATGTAAATGCATGCAATTATTTACCACTTATAATAACTTGTTATTCAACCATCTTGTTTACAAATCTGAATTCACTCAAACCGTTGTGTTGACAAACCTTTTAGCATGTTTAACTCTAGGTTAATTGAGCAAAACTATGGCACGGAGTAGCATTAGTACTTTGAGGACGTCTAAACTTGTAGTCATTCAACCTTTTATGTTTTGATGTTTGGGGACCCGGTTCATTTGTAAAACTATAAATGATATTGAATGATAACTAAATTTTCAACACGTCTCTTTGAGTCGTTTCTGTTTTTTTTTTCTAATGATTATGACTGTTGATTCATGAAGTAATACCCCCAAATTAGCTTCAAGCTGCTAAATCAATAAGGGGGTGATCATATAACATTTTTCAGAATTTGAAAAAACCTTTAAAAAGAGAATTACTAACCAACGGGGCTCACTGAAGGGTTAAAGTGGGGTTTTGTAACAAACCAAGGAATTCTATCTCACCGAAGTCATTCCATTTTTCGACACACTTAAAGACCATTTTGAGGGTATTCAAAAGGCTCTCACTAAAGAAATTAAAGAAATGAAAGAAATTTTTGAAGAGTTAGAAGCTGAGGTTGACCAAAATGTTATGAATAGGAAGTATGATGAGATTGAGCAAAAAAATCTTCTCATTGCTAATGACATCTTAATTGCTGATTGCTTGTCCAAAGAAGTGTTTTATATTGCAACAAATTCTGAGCTTACTGTATCTAGATTCACTGAAATGCATGATGCCCACACTGTTGTTCAAGCACGTTGTCTGGAACTTGAAGCAGAGCTTTCTAAATAACATGATAAGGTTCAACAAGATGATCATACTAAATTAGTAAAACGTTTTTCCAATCTTAAGGTAAATCACTTAAATTTGCAGTTAAATTATCAAAACCTTAAAGAAAGTTTTAGAAACAACACATCTCCACCCGCTCGAGATGCTCCTGATTTTGACTCAGTCTTTGTAATCGAAAAAATGAAAGCTTCCATTCATGGAAAGGACAACGCCATCAAAAAATTGAGAATGCAAATCTCTTAATTGAAAGAGACCCGTAGTGAAGCAGACCGTACTCTTGATTTCAAGGCCTTTACTCAATTAACTAAAAAAGTCACCGTTCTCCAAGAACAAAATGAGCTTTTTAGGACTTAGAATGCAAAAATTAAGCAGCATTATAAGGAACTGTATGATTCTATTAAGATCACGCGTGCAACATATCGAACAGACAAATGCCTTGTTAACTGAAAATGAGAATCTGAAAGCCCAAATACATGAAAATCTAAAATGCATCACTATGGATTCTGTAAAACCAAAAGTTCTTGCACATTGAAGTAAGCTAATAAGATGTTGAAACAATTCCCTCCTCGCACTAGGAGACAATATGGGAAGTATCATTAGATAATCTCAAATAATCTTAAGGAAATGTGTATAAACCCTTTGGTCGCGAGAATAGTAGATAAGCATAAAGGTTGACAGAACCATTAGAATAGATCATTCATCTGCTTGCCTTTACACTAAACACTATCATGAACTATTAGAATATGTGATTGGCACTTGTCTGAAAGATTTCAATAAACGAGATGAAAAGCATGCTACTACCCCTTTCATTAGGAAAAAGCAAGTTACTTTTGAGGACCAATGTGAAACGTCAAATAATAATGCACACAAACATGTAGAGAAACTAAACATTCAGAAGACTAATGTCCTTGTGCTTCCTTCTACATGAGTAAACAATTGAACTGATGCTAGCGGATCACAGCCTAGGAGCAATACCAAGAAAAATAGGATCTCGCCGGCTAAAAGTGTCAACAAGAAGAAAGTAAAAGAACACCCTAGGACCAATAAGTCTAGTTTGAAAACCACAAATCGTGTTGATTTTAGTATTAGCTCTAAGCGTACTGTAATTAATTCAAATTCCCTTTCTGTTTGCCAAACATGGGGGAGTAACAAGTGCCTTAAATATTTCTCGCAAAGAAATCAAAAGCGATGTGTATGTGGTTAATTATTTACACTTTGTGAATGCATCCCCCTCTGTTCAAACTGTTATGCGCAAAGTTACACAAGTTGAGAAACCTAAGCAAGTTAAGCAATTGTGGAAAGCAATAGGAAAAGTGCTTACCGGTGTTGGTTATCAATGGAGGCCCACGGGAAGAATATTCACTTTAGGAGAATAATGCCCTTTAACTAGGCTCACTAAATCCAAAGTAGTGCCTACTAAGCAAACTGACAACGTTAGTACTATTAAAACTGTGATAACTGAGAAATTATGTCACACATCTCAGAAACAATTAACCAGATACCAACGTAAAAATCAACAGTACCAGGCAGTTCTCGTTAGCCTTCCCACTTCACCTGAGAATCAGGCAATTGCTGCCTCTATGCAATACGCTATTGCTTATGCTAACCAACAGGAACCCAACCAAAATTGAGGATCCAACTTTCCAAACTCTCCATCTTCGTCTATTTTCAAATGCAGGTCATACAGATCGTCCTATCCTTTGTAATTTGGACTCTCTTGCTCAAAAATCATATGACGGGGGGACTCTCACAGATAAAATAAGCTCTCAGGAATTTTGTGAAAAAGTCACCAAGAACGTTAGATTCGGGAATGACCAATTTGGTGCTCAATTCATGGGTTATGGCGATTTGTGATTGGTTGAAACAGTGTGATCTCTAGAGGGGATACAATGTGAAGGACTTGGGGACAAACAATCTGTTATCATTCTGTTAAGACAATTTTGCGATTCTGATCTGGAAGTTGCATTCAGGAAGCATTCCATAGTTTATGTTCGAGACACGAATGGTGTTGAATTAATTAAAGGTTCTTGTGGCTCTAATTTATACACTATCTCGGTTGAAGACATGATGAAGTCCTCCCCAATCTGCTTGTTGTCCAAAGCCTCCAAGAACAAATCATGGTTATGGCATCGTCGTTTAAACCACTTTAACTTCGGTACCCATCAAATGACCTTTGCAAGAAAGGATTTAGGTAAGTTGGCATACCTAGATTGAAGTTTGAGAAAGATCATCTACTGCTTTGCGGGTGCAACTAGGAAAAGAAAAAAAACACAACCACACACCCAAAACTGAAAACAATGCACCAACTTGGAAGTTCTAAATACCATTCATATGGTTTATATGTGGAATCGATGTGCGAGTGCAAACAAATAATGGGAAGAAATACATCTTAGTCATAGGTTGATAATTACTCTAGGTTTATCTTGGGTTAAGTTTTGAGATCGAAAGATAACCCCAGAGTTTGTCAATCAAAAATTTTAAAGCAAATACAAGTCGGGATCCCTCAACAAAACTATTAGAATACTTCCATACCGATAATGGCACAGGAATTTGTCAAATCAAGTTCTGACAGATCAATATTTATGAAAGTGTCCGGCATTTATTTTTTTCAACACCAAAAAAATCAAGTTCCAAGAGGACACCACAGCAAAATGAGCACATTTATCGAAAGACCGGAAACCAGGACTCTGTTGATGCTGCTAGGACAATGCAGATACAAATTTTTCAAGGCCCTGAAATGTTTCTAAGGCAGAAGCTGTTACTACTGCCTTGTTACAATTTACAAATACACCCAAAACCCATACCCACTGCATTCGCACTCGTCATAACAAAAACCCATATGAGGTTTGGTGCACCTGATATAAAGCCTGATCTTATACCAAATCTTTTGAGTCTTTGGTGCTCTTTGTTACCCTACAAATGACAGCGAGGATCTTAGAAAATTACAACCAACAGCTGATATTGGAATTTTCGTTTGGAATTTTTGTGGGCTATGCACCAAGCAGGAAAGGTTATCGAATCTACAACAAGAGAACCCGACGAATTATGGAAACTATTCACGTTCAATTCGATGAGCTGACTGAGCAAATGGCTACAGTGCAACTCAGTATAGGACCCGCTCCTGCTTTCTGACGCCTGGACAAATAAGTTCAGGGCTCGTACCAAATTCGGTTCCTGCAGCACCTTATGTACCCCCCACAAATAAAGAACTGGAGATCCTATTCCAACCAATGTTCGATGAATCTCCTGCTCTAGCAGTTTCAGTACTAGTCAATTCAGCCGGTACACCTTCATCTACTACCATTGATCAAGATGCACCTTCTCCAAGTCATTCACCGTCATCTTCAGCATTACACTCTCCAAGTTTACATCAAGGCGTTGCAGCTGATTCTACTCTCATGGAAGACAATCCCTTTGCTCCTGTTGATAATCATCCCTTCATAAACGTATTTGCTTTGGAAGAATCTCCTTATGTCTCTTAAACACTTCATCATCTCAGGAAATGGAGCAATGATCACCTGCTAGATACTATTATTGGCAATCCCTCTCGGCCGGTATCCACCAGAATACAACTGGAAATCGATGCCTTATGGTGCTTGTATAACTCTGTACTGTCAAAAGTCGAACCAAAAAACTTCAAATCTGCAATTACTGAAGATTGCTGGTTTCAAGCTATGCAAGATGAGATTCACGAATTTGATCGACTTCAAGTATGGGAATTAGTACCTCAACCAGATTGTGTCATGATTATTGCTCTCAAGTGGATTTATAAAGTTAAACTTGATGAGTACGGTGATGTTCTAAAGAACAAGGCTAGGTTAGTGGCCAAGGGATATCGACAAGAGGAGGGCATTAATTTCGAGGAATCATTTGCACCGGTTGCACGTATCGAGGCTATTCGTATCTTCATCGCTAATGCCGCCAGTAAAAACTTGACCATCTATCACATGGATGTAAAGACAACATTTCTAAATGGCGAATTGAAGGAATAAGTATATGTTAGTCAACCTTAGGTTTTCATTGATTCTGACCATATGACACATGTTTATCGTCTGAAGAAATCTTTGTACGGTTTAAAGCAAGCCCCTCGGGCATGGTATGATACCTTGTCATGATTTCTTCTGGACAACAAATTTTCCAAAGGTGCAGTTGATCCGACACTATTCACTCTGAAAACAGATGCGGACCATGCAGGTTGTCAAGACACACGAAGAAGTATGCCAGGAAGTGCTCAGTTCCTTGGAGATAAATTAGTCAGCTGGTCATCAAAGAAACAGAAAAGCACCGTGATCTCTACAACAGAGGAAGAATACATTGTCATGTCTGGATGTTGTGCTCAGATACTTTAGATGAGATCACAGCTTACAGACTACGGCTTTGTCTTCAATAAGATTCCCCTGTATTATGACAATCGCAGTGCCATTGCTCTCTGCTGCAATAATGTCCAGCACTCCCGGTCCAAGCACATTGACATACGACACCATTTTATAAGAAAGTAAGTTGAGAAAGGTGTGGTTGAATTGTACTTCATGACGACGGATTATCAGCTCGCGGATATATTCACCAAAGCATTACCAAGAGAGTGGTTCGAATTTCTACTCACGCGTCTTGGTATGAAGAGTATGTCTTCGGAAACTCTTAAAAGTCTTCGGGAAGGAGAAGAGGAGTAAAGGATGGTCCTCCTATATCCTATGTAAATATGTATATAGCTAAAATCTAAAAAGAAAATACAAAAATATAAAACCTACAAAAAACCATAAAAATCAAAAAATAGAAAATACCAAAATAGTTTTTTCAAGACATGTCTTCTGTTTATTGATAACATTTACGAACCTAGAAATGTCATTCAATAATGACACGGGTCTTTAAATGAATCTCGAACGGAAGTTCAAATTTTTCAAAACATGTCTTTATGGCTTGTAGTTATTTCAGACTGCAACCCGTCTTTCAAATTGAGGAAAGCATGTCGCCAAAAAGACGACTGTTCCTGACAACGGGTGATTAAGTTCTCCCGGGCATGGATTACTTCATATCCGTGCACCCTCAATCTAGTGTACGTTTCAGTGCATTATTTCTTGATATAGAAGAGAAGTCTTCTTTCCTTAACCAAATAATTTTTCGTCTATGATTCTTTTGAAAATTATTTGTGTTACCAACGGTGGAAAAGTGTTGTTTAAAAATCAATCAGACTTGAACTTTTCAAATTTTGACACTCAATCAATGACTACAACTCTTTAAATAGAAAATGGGTCAATGATTAAGGGGGAGAGTGTTTTTCAAATTTATGACATCTAACGGGCATTTTAATTCATTAAATAATTGACTGGTAAAGGTTTTTATGTTAAACGTAGTTTCAACTTGAAGGGGAGTTAAAGTTATTTTAACTTAAAAGGCCAAATTGGTCAATCATTTATGAGTATAGGGATTTATGTATAATTTGCTAAATGTTTCCTAGGCTTGTATAAATATAAGGACCATTTGTGCCATCTCTGAAACTTGTTCTAACCTTGCTAATACTCTTAACCTGAATGTGAGGAACTTAGGAAGTTTAGGGACCAATTCTGCCAAATGGTATAACTTATAAAGTATAAAAAGTGTCAGCGAGTTAATGTTGGTCAAACTTTCAAAGAACTCAGTCAAACTTTCTCTCTAAAACCTTTATCGCAACCCGCTAGTTTGAAGCATTCATTGATTTATGATTTCTGTGACCATTCTTGCTAAGGTACTTGTTAGATAATGTTATTTATCATGTTAACATCATACATCTAAAACATGGCTGCCTTAATCAAACTAAATCGCTCAAAATCAATGTTTTCGCCTTTATTTATCATCTAAATCTTCGTTAATGATTGGGATGATATATTAGTTGCTGACTTAGGTTTAGGATGAGTTTTGATGATTTTCGTAAATATAGTTGACTTTTGTTAGTAAAAAATCATTGCTTTTTGTTGGTTGTTGTTTCTGACTGTGGCTAAGTGTTTGATAAAGTTGTCTACATGTTTATTCATGTGGTTTCTTGGAAATCCTTTGGTGGTTTGTAATTTTAGGTATTAGCGAGTTTTCTGTGTGCTAAGTAGCGAGTTAAGACATTTCTTGGTAGCGAGTTAGTGTTGTTGCTTATTTAGCGAGTTGTAGTTCTAGTCAGCGAGTTATGATTATTGTTTTACCATGAACAGGTAACTCGCTAACCTGTAGCGAGTTGATGAAGATATTTTATTAATAATTAAATATTCAACTAGCCATTTCGAATTTTTCAAATTTTCTAGCGAGTTAATATAATATAATTTTATCATGAACAGGCAACTCGCTACCCCGTAGCGAGTTAATGAAGATATTTTTTTAATAATTAAATATTTTACTCTCCATTTTGAATTTTTCAAATTTTCTAGCGAGTTATACATATTTTACAGCGAGTTGGTTAGCAAGGTGTGTGTATTATCTTGGTAGCGAGTTGAGTGATATTATGATTTAAAGTGTTGTCTTTTGGGAGTATTTGAGAATTATCAGTATGCTTTTTGCCATAATTATTCCAAG
>BQNB010041743.1:3663-46562 GCA_026074375.1 Tanacetum coccineum
ATATAACCCTTGGGGGGTTATATTGCCAAATCCCCAAACCCTTTAACACCACAAGGACGAAAAATGCAAAGCCTCTTATAACTACGAGGGACCAAAAATGGCAAAACCCCAACCCTTTGCCTGTTATACTCAAAACAGCTTTTCCCGCTCCTTTTTCCCCCAACACAACTCACGGGTTAACCACCCCGTTTTTACCCTGTAAACCTTAAATTCCACCATGGACAAACCTCTCCCCATCCTCTCCACTATCTTTCCCACCAAAAAAGGGGCATTGCCATGTTGGCAATCTCACTTTTTTCCATAACTTTTGCCGAATCAATGGTTGGGATTAACTTAAAGAAGCACAAGGACCATGGATGGCTGGGATGAGGGCTTTGAAGTCTCTCACAGAAGAAACACAAGAAAGAAGGGCTGAGACCTAGCTCTTAGTATAAATAGGAGGCTATGTGAGCCGAATTAGCGATGTAGAGTAGAAGTCTTTATCTTTATTTAAATTCAGTCATTTTTAGGTGTCTTTCAGCTTATTGTTCTTTGTACTCTTTTTAAAAGCTAATGAAAAGTTATTTAAGTTCCATCTAAATTCTGTCCAAAAAGCTATTTATATTTTTGTTGTTGATAAGCAAAAGGAAGCATGGTCTAAACCTGGAAGAGACCTTGGGTTTTGGGTGTATTCAGAATCACAAAGGACTAGGGGGTTTAGGATTAGTCTTAAGTACCTATGCATTTGGACTTTGGTAAGTTTTAAGTCTCGTATTACTGTTACATAGCTTATCAGCTTATTCATGTGCTTATTAGTGCTTAATTCTTGTTAAAAATTGCTTATTTGTTTGCACAATGTCAAGTTATTAATCTGTTGTCATTATCTTTTAGCTTTTTAGTTTTAAGTTTAGCTTAAATTTTAAAACAGTCAAATTAAGGGGGTGTTTGGCATAAGCCTTAAAACGGGTCAAAACAGTTTTGTATGGGTTGTGGTCAACAAGTTAGTTTTAGCTTAAGTTTTTAAGCTTATTCAAGCCTGTTTTCCAAAATCTTTAAGCCCAAAACTATTTTTCAAAGTTTTTTAGCTATTGTCAAAACTGTGGTTTTTAAAAAAGGGATACAATGGCTTATTTGGATAAGCCATTGTATATTTGAGTTTTGCTTTAAAAAGAGTGTCATTTGAGTGTAAAACAAGCTGCCAAAAGAACTTTAAGTTATTTGACTTGTTAAGTCAAACCTGCCAAAGTTTTAAAAGTCATTTTTTTATAAAAGCAAAAAAGCCTTTTTCAAGAGTGAAAATCAGCAACTTTAAATGGTTTTTGGAAGCTTAAAATTTGTGCACAAGTCCATTTCCTAGTGTTCTTAATCTGTTTTAACTTTGCTTTTAATTTTGAGCTTATTTGACAGCTTAAAATAAGCTGTCAAATTAAGCCCTTGTCTTTAGCATTCTTCTCCCCTGGTGCTAGGGGGTGAATTTTAAGCCATTTTTCTTAGCTTTTTAGAGAACTCAAGCCTTAGATTTTGGCTTATCTTAAGAGCCAATAAGCTCTTTGATAAGCTCCCTTAATTTCAGTCCTTAAAAAGCCCTTTTAATAGCTTATTTTTGAGCCAAAAGTGGACTCTAAGCCATTTCACACCAACAGTACTAACTTCCAAGGTTAGTACTGCTGTGTGCATAAGCCACTTTCTAGCTTATTGAGATTAGCTCAATTGCTTATTTGTGCTCCTATTTGCTTTTTAGGGTAGTGTGTTAAGATGTTTTGCTTATTTTCCATTTCCTTTGCTTATTTCAGTGTTAACAGTTAGTACCCTTAAGCATTTTAGCCTTTTAAGCTTAGTTTAGGTTTCTGTCACTTAAGCTCCTTTTTTAGCTTATTTAGTTTGTAGAATTTAGCTCATAATGCTTATCTAGGTTAGGTTAAGTCCCTCTTTTTAGCTTATCAGTTTAGTTTCAGCTTATTAGTCCAAAACTGTCATTTTAAAAAGCCCATTTTCAGCTTATTTATAAGCTTTCACGAAAACTTGTAGTTTTGAAAGTTGTTAAGCTCCAAAAGCTTAACAACTTTGTTTCACAAAGTTTTTCCAAAAAAAAAGGGGAAGACAAGGGGTGACCCGGGTGAGCAAGACTCGAACCCGGGCCTCTACCCTCGATACATCCCCTTTATAAACCAACACTTACCGCTGCGCCCTTGGGACTTTTACGTTAGTATCCCAAGGGCCAGGGTATTTAAGGGTGTTTTTGGCTATTAAGCCATAAGCTGTTTACAGCTTATTTACGGGCTTATTTATAAGCAATTTTTTTTGTTTCTTATTTTTCGTAGGTTAATCTTAGTGTCTAGTATTTTTAGTAAAATTTTCAGAATTTTTCAAAGTCGTTTAGTATTTTTTATAATTTAATTTCGTTAAAAGTTTAAAAAATTCATAAAAAATACAAAAATTATCAAAAAAATATTTTTCTTTTTTAGAAAATTTTATTTAGTCATATAGTTTGTAGGAAAAATATAAAAATTTTCGTAGGGTCATTTTTATAACTTTTTGCTTTTTAAAGAACGGGCTCGGGTGCGGTTTTTTGTCTTGACTCGTTTTTGGGTCAAACGACCTCCGTTTTCAGTCTAGTCTTTTTCATTCTTCGTTATTTGTCCCCTAGAGTAGTTTAGAAGTGAAAATTTCTTCGTAGGGTTAATTTTGAAGATTTTAGGTTTTTGCCCCTTTGTTCGGGATTCGTGCTCTCGTTTTCTAGCTTAATTTCATAATTTTTAGGTTTTTCTTAAACGTTTTTGTTTGTTATTGTTTAATTTAACTTTCCACACTCTCAAATCATTTTTCTCATTCAAACTCCAATCTTTCGACTGTATCGATTTTCCAGCACAGCCTCGTTGGGGATAAACGACCCGGGAACATTCTATACTACTTCTCGGTTTTATTGATCTTGTTGATTTTTAGACTTATATATATTTTATATTTTATCATATATTATATATTTAGTATAAAATTCAACAATCAGCCGCCCAGGCCTAGACGCTCCCTTTTTTGTCTTTTCGAGGGGAGGTGTTTTCTGGAACATTTCTAGCCGTTTTTAGGTAGAAAATTTGAATTCAAAATGTTTATTTTGAATAAAACATTTCTTTTAGATGTAAAAAAAATGTTTTGTAAAAGATATAAAAATATTTGTAACATTTTATAAAAAAATATAAGGTTAAATAAAAATTCCTTTGATTATAAAATGCATTAAGCATTTACTTATTCATACCTTTAAGTGATTAAATTTTCGAAATAAAAATTTACGACTAATTACTTGTTTACGTTTAATTTTACATTGAGCGTTTTTACATTTTGTGATTATCAAAACGTAGAGGGTCGAAAAAAATATTAATAACGTTTTTAGACATTATTTCTATCAACAATCTCCCCCTTTTTGATGATTACAAAATCTAAACTCATTAAATGTAAAATTAATTTTTAAGCAAGTATTTAGTGAGTTTATTTCCATTTCTCCCTATTTTTGCATAATCAAAAAGGCTTCATCGATTAATATGCGTAATATCGATGGAAAAATTGCTCCCCTTGATGTGTACTCCCCCTCATTCGAGGGCGCCAAAGAATCGAGCTATGGTAACTTTGCTACAAGAACATGTTAGAAGAACTAGACAACGATTTCTAACTTATAGCAAAGAACAACAGAAAAATACTAAAACATGTTGATAATGATTGACAAGTGTCAAGTTATTTGAGTAAATTAACAATCACAAATATATATCAACTAGACTCAAATATATAACTAGGAGTCATTCAACCAACATGAGAAAAAAATTATAAAGACACGCAAGTGCATACTTAAAAGCATAAGACTAAAGACCATTCATTAAACATAGAAATTGTGAGTAAAACACAATCATGCATACATCATATTGAAATATTATGCTTGAAGAATAATAATACATTCTACATAATTAGAAACTACAAAGGTCCTAATTTGCCTAGATTGCCATAGGAAACCATTGGACTTGCTTGCAAAAGAAATGGGTTGGACATTTATTTGAAAACGAGAAAAGGTAGGCATGTAACATGCTTAGTTGGTTGTTGGTGGAGAGTTTGGAGCAGAGGTAGTTGTTGGAGGTTAGCCTCGTTGAACTTGAAGTGATGGTTATGGTCAAGTAAAAAGAAATTCAATCCAATTGATATCTTCACTCAAGGTTAGGAATTGTTTTTGGGTAAAGATGCAACAAGGACAATAACCAACATGTTGTTCAACTTGATCTAAGTTGAGGGTGTGAGGCAAGTTTGGAGAATAAGGTGATGATGGAGTGTTACATTGTAAAAGGTGCATGGCTAGACGGTTTTATAAGTCTTGGAGTTGATTAATGTCATCAATGAGCATTTCTCTACTTGATGATGGAGGAGGCGGGGGTTGCGTTTGGTTGTCACATTGAGGTGAGGGTAGAGCTGGAGCATGAATCATACTAGCAACATGTGGATTGATGAGTAAATAAGAAAATGGTGATTGTGTGAGTTGAGTTTGATTGACATTTTGTGGTGGAATGGGAGTATTCCAACATTAGTGTCACAAGAATCACCAAGTGGAAGTGTGTGAGATTGTAATAAATCATGATTTGCTTGAGCAGTAAGAGGGTTTTCTTGTGATGGTTCATTGATAGGAGATTGTGGGTTGGGCATTGGTGTAGGTAAGTTAACATCAACCTCATTTGATGTGTTACAATAGTTCAACTTCTTTCTTCATACGGGTCTTACGGATATTTTGGCAACCCTTGAGGGTTTGGGTAAAGGTTTGTGAGGGGAAGACATTGGAGAAGACAAGTTGAATGTGGTGATTATGGTAAGGATAAGGGTTTATTTTTATTAGGAAGATGGTGTAGTTAAGGATGGATGTACATTGTTAGAAAACAAATCCAAGAAATGTTGGTGAGTTCTGGGAAATAGTAGCTGGGTCTAGGTGAAAGAGGGTCAAAAAGTAGAAAGAAAGAGTAAAAACCATGCATCAGAGGGCCGACCCCTTTATCTATATGGCCGGCCTCTATCACTAAGGGGGCGCCCCTTTGAGTAAAGGGGGCCGCCACCTGGAAATGTCCAGGATGTTCAGGTTTTTGTTTTCTTGCAGGAAATGGTAAAAAAGTGGACTGTTTTGTGGTCATTTTGCAGCAAGTCCTAATTTTTATAGCAATTAAGACTATAACATTTAGCAAGCAAGTATATATGGATAAGCATGCAAGGAGAAAAATAAAAATCTATAATGAAGAGCATATTAATTGGAGTATTAGCAAATAGTTGTAATGCTCCTAATAGTTGTAATGCTCCTAAGATTTCTTAAACAAGATAAGTAGGTCGTAAACACATCAAATGAGACTTGTGTTTGTATTTATAATCCTAGTGTGTGCTATATGCGACAAATATGGAGTGACGATTATTTCGACTCTAAGACAAGAAAAACCTAAGAAATAATCCAAGTGCTCCTTGATTTAATTTTGCTCAATCAAGAGTGTCGAAACATATATATTGGATTATATATTCCGGCAACAAGTGTGAGATCATTATGCATGAATGGAAAATGTTTTTAGCATATATCAACAATGTATGAAAGTAGATTTTCATGAACTCCTAGTCGTGGGAAGGATTTTGAGAAATAGATTGAGACTTATATATACATATATTAAGTTGAGAAGTTTAAGCCTTGGCAAAACCGAGGTTACTAATATGTAATTTTGTATAAAGATTAATTTTTGAGAAATTCCTAATCTTTGATTTTGTGCAAAATAGAATCCTAGACTCAGATTTAAAGAAGAAAAATAAAAACTTTTTACGGGTTGTCAGATGGTCGGTCCCCTTATATGCATGACCGACCCCCTTATCACTAAGGGGGCCGCCATCTGACAATTTTATTTTTGTGATTTTTCGATTTTGGCATGTTGGTTTTGGTTGTAGTTCAATGTTCTTGTTTACTTTTAGGTGATTTAAGTTCCTGTTATAATAGAATAGTATGTGGATTACCTAATAAGTTTTATTACTGTGTTCCATCAGTCCTAGACCTAGACGTAAGTAATTAAAAGGCTCACGTTTAAGGGGTTTAGTTAGATTGTCGGCAATGTTATCTTCTGATGAGACCTTTTCTATGGAAATATTTCCTTTTTGAACATTGTCACGAAGGAAATGGTGGCAAATCTCAATGTGTTTTGTACGAGAGTATTGTGCGGGATTTTTACTTAAGTATATAGCCCTTTTGTTATCATACATTATCGGAGATGATCATCTAACGCTAAGCCATAAACTACGAAGCTTGTTTCAACCATAGTACTTGTTGACATGCCTTTCTAGCGCTTACATATTCGGATTCGGTAGAGCGGTTTGCTTATTCGAAAATCAAGATGTTAAACAACATCCCATAAACGTGTAAATACCACTAGTTCTTTTTCGGTCTACGTAATCTCTCGCATGATTAGAGTCTGCATATACTATGGTTTCTATGTTGGACCCCTTAGGATACCATAATCCTAAGTGCATAGTGCCTTTAACGTATCGGAAGATACGTTTAACCTCTTCAAGGTGAGAGGTTTTGGGATCCTCTTGGAAGCGTGCACAAAGGCAAACACTAAACATGATATCGGGCCTACTTGCCGTTAAGTATAATAAACTTCCTATCATACCTCTATATTTGGTATTATCTTCGGACTCACCTTCTTCGTCCTTTATGAGTTTTGTTTCTTTAGATATAGGAGTTTTCATTGGCTTAGAGTCTTCTAATCCAAATTTCTTAAGCATTTCTTTTATATATTTTGATTGATTAAAGAATATACCATCTTCTAATTGTTTTATTTGTAAACCTAAGAAAAAATTTAGTTCCCCCATCATACTCATTTCAAACTCATCGTGCATGATCTTGGCAAAATCATCACACAATTCTTGACAAGTTGAGCCAAATTTAATGTCGCCGACATATATTTGGACAATAATGAGATTGGAGTTTTCTTTTTAGTAAAGAGTGTGTTATCTACCATTCCATGATATAATCATGTTTAATAAGAAAGGCTTTCAATCTATCATACCAAGCTTTAGGAGCTTGTTTAAGTCTGTAAAGCGCTTTATTGAGTCTATAAACATGATTAGGTTTTGCGAAGTCAATGAATCCTGAAGGTTGTGCCACGTAAACCTCCTCATTGATAAAACCATTAAGGAATGCACTCTTTACATCCATTATCCATTTGAAATAATTTGAAGTCTAGAGTGCATGCATAAGCTAATAATATTCTTGTGGATTATAATCTAGCTACGGGTGTATAAGTTTTGTCATAATCAATTCCTTCTTGTTGATTCTAACCTTGGGCAACTAGCCTAGCTTTATTTCTAGATATAACCCCATTTTGTCGAGCTTATTCCTATATACTCATTTAGTTCCAATAATGGTCATATCCATAGGATTAGGGACTAATTCCCAAACATCATTTGATACAAATTGGTTTAATTCTTCTTGCATGGCCATTACCCAACTTTTATCTTTTAAAGCTTCATTTATACTTTTAGGTTCTATTGTTGAAAGAAAACAAAAGAAATTACTCTTGTCTTGAGCTTGTGATCTAAGAGTTCTTCAATTTAAATTACCAATAACATTATCTAGTGGATGAATTTTATATTCTTTAATGTTTATGATTTCATTGTTTTCTAAAGATTTATCTTTGAGAACATTGCCTAAGGGTCTTGTTTTATTAACCTCAATAGCTTCTTCTTCGACTAAATCATCATCCTCCAATGGTGATATTTTAGGCGGGAGATGAGTTTCATCAAATGTCACATTTAAGGATTCTTCGACTTTCATTGTTTGTTTGTTAAGAATTATGTAAGCTTTACTGTTTTGCGAATATTCTAGGAAGACACCTTCGTACGAATTTGGGTCGAACTTGGTGACGTAATCTTTTGTATTAAGAATGAAGCATTTACTTCCAAATACTTTAAAATAATTAAGGTTTTGTTTTCTACCTCTTAGCAACTCGTATGGGGTTTTTCCTAAAATATGAAAAATGGAAATCCTATTGATTATATAGGTTGAATTATCGACCGCGTTACACCAAAATGTTTGTGGAATGGATTGTTCATTCAACATAGTCCTACTCATTTCTTGTAGAGTGTGATTGTAACACCCCCCAAAAATATGACAACGCAGCGGAATACCACTTAGGGTGCTACTTCATAATACACAACGCTAGATACAAGAGAACGACCTCTAAATGTGTCGTTTGTAAAATAATCTCGTTGATTTTCTAAAATCAAAATAATAGTTGTCCCATAATTGCATCACAATGAAAAGCTTGAAAGCGACACAACGAGATTTGATCATTTGTAGAAATCCAATTATGAAATCGTGTCAATTTAGACTCCAATGAACATCAGATAGTCCAAGCATCTAATTCACCTGAGAAAAACATGCTTAAAAACGTCAACATAAAGTTGGTGAGTTCATAGGTTAGTTTAGATATGAATAATAATAACCCAAAGGTTTCCAAAGTATATATGACCATTTAATTCCTTAAATGTCCTTTCAAAATATATATATGATTTCTAAAATCAACAGTTGCAAAACATGTCAGACCATTTAAATCTCCAAATAGTAGCCAAAACATATAATATAGGACCACAAGATTTTCCCCGTGATAAAGCAAACTGCAACTATCACCAACATATAAACTTCCCGTGATGAAGAAACAAATGCAAACATCATGAGACCCTGATTACGTTTCCTAAGCTCATGACACTGAAGCTCGACGATCTTTCTTGCAATAATATATATTGCAATTTCTGCCCCGATTAGATGTCTAACCCGAAACATCTCCAAATTCGACATGCTATAACGTTCGTTCCCGGTGATAGCTAGTCACCCGAACGGGGAGGTCGTTTCCCCAAATAGATCTATTTATAACATTCGCGCTCACATAATGTAATTCACAACTACATCTATGCAATTGACAGTTCATGATAAAGGGGCTCAACTTGGGTTATCGCTACTTAGGCAACACGTAATCATAATATAAAATTGATCCACTTGTGTCCATTTATAAAACGATGCATATTTTCATCCCAAAAATATATATAACCGTTATCCAAAACGAGTAAAAGTGAGGCTATGAAACTCATAATATCCTTTAAAAACAATCACATTGTTATAAGATAACCCAGTAAGTAAAGAGTTTGTAGACAAGCATGTATTCCCCCTCGCGGGTTTATAAACATTCAAAAGATTGAAAAGCGAGGTTATGAACTCACCTTGATGTTGAAGAACGATTGATAGATAGGCATCTAATTCACTTTGATGATGAAGAGTGATTGACAGATAGGCATCTAATATGCACAATACGAAAGGAAGACGAAGCTGCTTGACCGAGAAGATACAGCTTAACTTAACGGCTAAGTCCCACTAGCCTAGGATAATGTGTTTGGGTTTCCCGGTGAATTGTTATGTCAACGCGACGCGTTGATAAAGATTTAGATTTAATGTTGTAATGGTTTGGTGGTTGGTTAAATAAATAAATTGAAAATATATCCAAAGTGTGTAATATATATATTCTATATATATTACATATGATAAATAACCCTTATATAATTCCTACCGTGAATTATATCACAAAAACCATCAATCCAAAGTTTAATGAAAAGTATATAATACCTTGCAGGTATTATATAATGAATGTGAATAATTAATTAAATCAATTAGTTCTACTACAATTTAATTAGTCTCTTATAAAACTCTTACAATAGTTATGGTGTTAATTCCTAGTTGACAATTATAAAATATATAAAATAATATTTTATAAGTTTATATTTTGTTTCCTCGACAGGTCGTGTCTAAAATTGTTGTCTCATTTATAAAAGTATAGTTTTTGTTCGTTGCCCGGGTTATTGTATAATACAATTTAATATATCTTAAAAATATAACTTAGTCTCTTTTACTGGGTTTAAAATAATAAAAGTTTTAGTAAGACATTACAAAATATAAGAACTTTATATAAATTTCATCATGACCTTTCCGTTCATAAAACGATTCCCATATTCATAAAATCTCAACGTTTTCCCTTAATCAATATATGTTGCAATTATTAGCGTGTCAATATTTCAAGCACCAACGTGTTTTAAATATAATATTTATATGTTATTATATTCAAACCAAATAAATTAACAAATAACATATTTATTTAACCATTTAACCACCACATTTAGATCCGATTTTATATATGAAATTTTATTATGAGCAATCATATTACTTTAGTATCCACTTGTATAAACCACAATATTTATTTAACCAATTTAAACCACCAATTTAGTCCGGTTTTTATAATATAAAATCTCACGTTATATTTATTTGTTTGTTGATTTGCTATATAAACTAAACGAACCCTCGTTGTTTCGCTAAACCAAACGCGTCCTTATGCCGAATCTGCCCAACCAAACGCACCCTAATTCCATTTCTTCCAATCCAAACAGCCCTTATTGAAATTTTGTCCAACCAAACTCACCCTAATCTGTTCTAAACAAACCGAACGACCCCTTTATTTGCCATATAAACAAACACCCTTTTCGGGCTTAAGCAAGCCAAACGCACCCCTTTTTGGGGGCTGTCACAGCCAAACACACCCCTAGACGCTATAACAAAACCAAACACACCTTTTTCGGTTGTTTGGCAGCCAACCAAACACACCCGGCTGTGGTGGCAGCCAACCAACCACACCCGGCTGTGTTCGCAGCCAAACCCGAAACAAACGCACCTACGTGGTTGTTAAACCCAACCCGAATGCACCCTCGAGGTGTTTATCAAAGCCAACCCAAACACACCCTGCTGCTAAACCCAAACCAAACCCACCCTCGTGGTGGCTGTCCCGAAACCGACGCACCCCTTGGTGCATCTATAAACCAATCGCAACCTTTCTTAGGCTGTCACGAAACCAATGCGCACCCTAGTCGTTGTGACGAACAAACCGACGCACCCTTGTGCTCACAATAAACCGAACGCGCCCTTGTTGTATGGTTGAGACACAACCAGCCGCACCCTTGTGATGCGGTGGCTGTCACCGAACAAACACCCCTTGGTGGTGGTGTTTATCCACCGAAACAAACCACTCCTTGTGGTGGCTGTCGTCGGTAAAACAAGGAAGGGGGAAAACGGCGGCTGCGATGGTGATGATGACGATGAGATGATGATGATGGCAGTGGTGTTATGGTGCGTGGCGTGGTGGAGGTGGTGTAGGGTGGCATGGCAGCGGCGGCTGAGGTGGGTGGTGGTGATGGAGGCGCGTGAAGGAGAGTGAAGTAGTGGGTTGGATAGATCGGCTCACGAGGAGCATTTTTGGAGTTCACCGGAAAACTCCGCCGGAAAAGTTTTCCGGCGGCGGCGACGTGGTGGTGGCCGGAATGTTGGCCGGAGAAGATGACCGGAAGTGGCGGCAATTGGGTGGTGGCCGGAGATGGTCGCCGGAAAACTTTTCCGACGGTGGCAGCCGGTGGCCGGATCTTTGGGAGAGAAGGGGAGAGAATTTAGAGTGTGTGTGTGTAAATTTGGAGTTGGAAATGAAATGTTGTAATAAAAATTTATTTAGTATTTATTTGGTAGTGTTTAATAAATATTTTTATAACATTTATAAAAATATCTGTTATTTATTTTGTGAACCGGTTACGCATTGTCCGAAATAAAAATGGATTCCGACTCGAATATTCGCGTTATCAAAAACGCTTTTGAGAAAAATGTTAAATGATTTTTATTTAATATTTTTATTAAATAAATAGCGATAATTAAAAATAAATTTAATTATATTGTGTCGGTGCACGTTGCGTGCAGTTTCAAAACTTTGCGGGGGTATTTCAATCACCTTTTGACTGTTTTCGGGTCTCGGTCAAAACTAAAAGGTTGTCAGGAATGTTGTTTTACATCAAATTGCTTTAGAGTCCGAATCGTGAAAACGTGATCTAGTGGGTCGTTTTTGATAAGTCAGCTCAGGAATACATATATCTTTTTCGTTTTTCAAATCAAATAAGTCAACATTAACTTTGCACGTGAGAGATGTAATAATAAATATGATTTATTATTTAAATTATGTTCCGAAAATTTTACCGGTCACGCGGTAATCGCTTTTATGTGACAATAAATGACCACAAGTCAAAAAGTCAAGTTAGACTCGAAAAGTCAAAGGGTAAAATAGTTATTTAAAAATCCGAAAATTCTCAATTGTTACAGTACCTACCCTTTAAAGAAATCTCGTCCCGAGATTAAATTTGTGTCACCCTATTATATGACCAAGGAAAGACTTAAGGTTTAATAAATTCGTTCTAAACACGACGATGATAAATTTATTCAGCAAAATTCGGTGTTTCTACACTTCTCAATCTACCAAAAATTTTGGCTAGGTTTGTCCAGGATATTTAATCCATCAAAATGGGTATCTCAAAATATATCATTACAGATCTTATGACTAGTGTACCCGCGGTATAGGAAAAGTCTCATTATAGTGAAAACCTCAAGAAGAAAGCGTAGTCGCGTGAGTATGTTTGTATAAGTTTCTAAATGTCCGAGGGCAGAGTCTCGTTTCTACTATTTGTAATGTTCGATGATTCACATCAACGTGGCTTATGTATGTAAGTACCCAACTTACTTGGCAGTGATAGGATGTATCGCGACCTAAGTCTTCCTACTAGTGGCCCGAAATGAATAGTCCAACTATCTGTTTCGTTGATAGGTGTTTATCTCGTTTAAGGGGAGTTGCATTACCTATTGGATAAAGTTGTATCAGTCGGGACCGCTCCCGGACCCAACAGCAGCGACCATAATGTCAATACTATAACAAATGGTGATGGAATGCCGAGAATGAGGACATTTCAAGAAATAATATTCCCAGAATAAAGTTTAACAAATGGGAGGAGCTGGCGGAAGAGCTTATGCGATAGACGGTGGATTATGGTGCTCAGTCGCTAGTTTAAGGACGAATCAACTCCATTAACTCAAGTGTGTAACAAGTCTGTTAGTTCCACGAACAGTTCGTGATCACAAGGATTAGCAACGGCAAAAGTAATAACTTAAGAATGAGATAAGGTAGTTCCAAGCGAGGCCTTAAGATGCTGCAGAGTGGCAAGACACAATTGTGTCTCTAGACCCTTTTAACGAATTCTGGTGATTATCGAGTTCAGGTTCATACTCGTGTCATATCGAATACCATTAAGCCCACTCATTTAAAATTCATTATTTGCATAAAGAAGCGTCCCAATTTATGTAAATAATGAATTGATAAACTTATGGTTTGGTGATTCATAATTTATTTATTGTTGATTAACAATTTATTTATTTAAATGAAGAGGCGTCCCAATCCTTTCAAATAAATATATTATAAATCATCCTACTTAATAATTCCCGATGCAATACGCGTACATAAGCTCATAATTCGTGGCTTATTTTTGCTCTAAAACCCCACGGCTCAAACTCTCATATGTTGAGCTCATTTGGTTGGTTAATCGTGTTGTTTTTCATTATAAATGCTAATGAAGTTATATTGTTGCTGATGGTATGTGATATACAAGCTCCAATGTTCGATTACAAGATTAAAGGTTAGAATTTCTTCTATGTTTCTTGGTGAGAGTTGGCTTGGTTTTTGAAGTTTCCTCAAAGACATACGAGGTTATAGTGTGGTTTGTAATTTGTTATACACACTTAATTAGTATCGGTTGTAGCTTATATCGTCGGTTAGAAAGCTTATTCACTAGTTAATTATGCTCAATTCGTACTTGAAGTTCTTCATGGCGGTTTGACTATTTTATTGATTTTCTTGCCGGCGGGTTGACAAGTTAGGGGACAAGCTCCGTGATTTTAGGAAAAGTGCCACGGCGGTTTGACTTGGTCAAAGGCGAGTTGAGTTTAATAATAGAAAAAATAGAAGGCGAGTTGACAGTTTTACACGGCGGTTTGCCAAAGTTCTCAGCGGTTTGATTATTTTAATAAGCGGCGAGTTGCTAGTTAAAACGGCGAGTTACTTGTTTAAACTAGGCGGCGAGTTGGCTTATTCACGGCGAGTTAGTCAGACTAGGCAGCGGTTTGTTTATTTTAAATACACGGCGAGTTGCCACAAAAGACAGCGGTTTGCCAAAGTTTGCTCACTAAAATCACAAGGCGGTTTGTTCAAATTACTCGGCGGTTTGATTATTTTAATAGGTCGGCGAGTTACTAAGTTAACCAGCGGTTTGGTCTTAATTACGTGGCGGTTTGAGTTTTCAAGAAGGGGTTTGCTCAACACCTACGCAGCGGGGGGGATTTGTTTATTTTTTAATCAGACGACACCCGTTTTTAGCGACACTTTTTTACGGAAAAAGTTGAGTAATATATAATTTTTTCTATAGCCTTTCTAACTTATTTTTACATCAAATTCAAATTTTGGTAATAGGGTAAAAAAAAATTCGGTCGACACCTTTTTAGCGACACTTTTTGGCGGGAAAAATTAAGTAAAATATAATTTTTTCTATAGCCTTTTTAGCTTATTTTTACACCAAATTTAGATTTTGGTAATAAGGTAAAATTTATTTTTTCATAATCCAACGCGCCAAATTCCAAACAAATCATCAAACCATAAACCAAATCCAAATAGCATCAACATAGGTCTTAAACTGCGTAAATCATACAGAAACAAACCTCAACAACAATCGATTATTCATCACGGTTTCTTTGATTTGTAAAATCTCATTAAATCATTTATCGGTTTTAATCATAGACGTGTAAAATCCCAACGTGAACGTGAATTGCATTACATAACCACAACTTCAATCACTTTCACATCCACTTAAGATTCCAACAAACTTTCACACTTATATTTACTATCCAATTCATTCATAATGTTACTCAGTCATTACTATCCACAACAGATAGTCAAATGCATAATAATATCATGGCAGTGGTTCAAAAGGATCGTCCACCATGCTTGGACAGGAGATATTCACAATGGCGATAAGTTTTCTAACGGTACATTGGTCACAAAGATAATGGTGAGGGACTAAAAAAATACATACTTAATGCGTCCCTAAGTGGCCAACACGTGTACTTATTCAAGCATGTTTCAGCGCGGAAGGTCGTCCTGCCAGTTCAACAACATACAGCAATTGAAACTGTATTTGAAACATGACTCCAGTGAACATAAGACATTTCAGTTGATAAAGGAAGCATTTTTCTTGCTTTTAACTGGTATTGGAGATGAATCTATTCAACTGTTTGTGCATGCTCAACTCTACCAAATGAATGTGGATAGCCATGAAAGGCTAAACAGGGTGAATCGTCTAAACGTTACAAGATGTAATAGACAATCTGTCTGGGAATTTGGGAAAGTTTACTTCTTGGAGATGGAGAATCCATGGAGTCTTATTACTCACGGTTTTATAAACTGATGAATGAATTGACTAGGAACAACTTGCAAGTTACAATAATGCAAGTGAATGTTCAATTTCTTCAACAGCTTCAACCAGAATGGTCAAGGTTTGTGACGCTTGTCAAGCAATCAGAGAAAATAGACACCATCTCATATCACAGACTATTTGAACATTCTAAAGCAAGTTTCAGAGGAGGTTATGATATTTGCTGAGAGAATAGCCAAAAGTGCAAATCCATTAGCACTTCTTGCGGCTGCTCAACCATATTCAGATACTTACTATCAAGCACCAAAACCTCAAAGATCAAATGCAACATCATCTTCCACAAGACAAAGTGCATCTACCAGACACAAAGGCAAAGAGGTCGCCAAACCAATTACACCTCAATCTGAGTCTGTCTCTAAAGAAGACAGTGATCCTGAACAAGCTCAGAGGGACCAAGGAAATCAAAAGAATTTTGGCACTCCACTGCAAAGTATTTCAAGAAGCTCTACAAAACCTACCAACAAACAACCTCGAACTTCTTCAAAACTCTAGGAACAAGACTGATGATACACACCAAGGTATAACTCAATGACAATCAGTTCCAAGGCAGTTTTGGCGAGCAAAGGACAATGAAGTTGTTGAAGGTAGGAAACAATACGCAGTCGGGTAGTGCAACAGACTGGTATACAGTGCTTTTAACTGCAAGGGATATGGGCCACTATGAAGGAATGCAGGATGCCAAAGCGGGTTAAAGACTACGGCGTTATGCACAAGGAAAATGAGACTGATGTGCAAACTAAGCTGAAACAAAGGTGTTCCTCTGCAAAGCAGAGCAAGCTGATTTTGGGGGGGTCTAGAGGACCTACGGTAAAGAGATTGATGAAACAGGAATTGGAGCACATTACAGCTACATTGCAAAGATTCAGGAGGCCTCACCTGATGAATCCAGTTCTACTGGTCAGCCTTGGAACAGGTACAATTTCATGATGATAGTTAATATGGTATGACAATGTGAGACGACATTTTGAGCAACACTGAATTCCATTAACCGACACTTAGTTTTTAAAGCGGATGTAGCAATGTACCACATGATTCATCAAAGATTATGTGCTATTGATAATCAGGTTGATCAAAATTCTGCAGAAAGTGTTGATGAGAGTGCTGCGGCTTGCTAATTTAATTGCTAATTTAATCTTGAAACGGTGGAAAACCAAAAAGATTTTTAAAGAATTTAAGAAAGCAACGCAATCAATTGACTCAAGAATTGGGGAAAAAGTGCAAAACTAACCTTGATGAAAACTAATAGTGCTTTGGGGGAGGCTATAGTTGTCGTAGATAGTTATCTCATTTGCACTTCAGAACAAACCATAATGAGTTTGAGATGTACAAAGCCTTTAATGATCGGACGATTTGATTATGAGATTCTTCAATCAAAGTTAAATGAACGTAGGACTATTAGCTTTAAAATCATTGAAATTAAAGAAGGTTTGAAACCTAAAGCCTATGTAAATTTTAGTTCTCAATCAAAATACACGATGAAATATAGTCAAAAAGAGTCTTATACAAGTCAGAACGGGAGGTTATCTAAAGAGAAAACCAAGGGTCATTTCGGATTTAAAGGGTAAGGAAGAGAAAGTATTGACCAAGATGATTGAAATGGGACAAACAATTTAAAGTTTTGAATGTAATTGTTTATACTGTAATCAGTCTATTCAGCCATTCATATGTTAGCACCCAAAATGCTCGTCATATATTGGTTGACAAACTTTGTCCTAATCCAAGTTCCTCAAGAAAGCTCAAATCTGAGATGCCCCTGTTTGTATGTGATCCCATATGATACTTTCTGAATCTTGCAAACAGATTTGACCCAATAGGGAAGAGCCATGACGCTTGAAATGAGAGTTAGATCAAAATTGAATAAAGATTATGTTAACCATTATGATTACGCAAAAACATAATAGGTCTTTATGAAAATTTTAAAGCACCCTCATAGAGTATCTTTTTATCAGTTGGTACGCGCAAAAACAGGTAAGGAATACAATGTGGAGAAAAAATACCGTTTGTTTAGAACTAAACCAAACATTGCTAAAACCGTGGCCTTTCTACCCGTTTCGGGAATCCATTAGTAAAAGTAGGACAGTTTTTATACGGACATGAATTTACATCAATTAATTTATAGAAATTGTTGATCAAATTGGCGTAAACATACTAAGTAGTTTGTTTCCGCGTGCCATACTGCTCAGGATATGAATTTGTTAAAAAACCTTACTAATGTTCCTCTTTCCATATAAAAAATCACAAAATGATAGCTTTTTTCCCTTTTGACATGAACTTAAAACTGAAATGCTGAAAGATTTGAATACGTTAAATACCTTGAAAAAGAGGTGACGAACTAGGAAATCTGAAAAGGCTAATTTCTTCAATCCGAAGAACGAAGGAACTATCGAAGAAATTATTCGGAATTATTATGATCGTGAAGATGGTGAAACTACACCGAGATTTGAAGTAATGTTTGGTAAAAAAATTAAAAAAATTAGAAAATTGCAACAAAAAAAAGAAAGAAAAGAAAGTTTGAAGATAATCGTTTCGCAACTACCAAAGGAATTACACAAAGGATCGATTATTCGTTGATACGCAACAAAAATCAACGATGTAAAGTATTGTACAAAGTGGAAGATATCACCACTTTCCTTGTAAAGTATGTAAAGTTTGGAATGATTGGGAAGTTGACCGTTATGGGAACGCCAACTTAGGTTATTGTTTTTGATCGATGACCAAGACGTTGTAAATAGTTGTGTCTTTGTCATGGTAACGGTCGGGAAAAAGTGTCAAGCAACTTGTACTTTAGTCTTAATCTATTTGTTTCTTGATTTTTATTTAACAACAATTTACTTCCCTCTCACCCGTGATTAGCCGCTGGTTTTACGCGAATGAGGATTTATACGAACATGCATGTCTATTCCGTCGTTACGGCCATGTATGCATGATTTGTACCTCGTTGGTTTACGACTTTTGGTGAAAGTTAGAAGGTTCCTACCCTATATCATTCTTCATCCTAACCGTTGGTTAAATTTGAATGGAGATGTGATCGAACACACATGTCTATTCCGTCATTACGGCCATGTATATGTGCTTCAGCTGCCCTGTTAGAGTGGTACTTCTAGTGAAAGATTGTAGAATGATCAACCGTAAGCCTTTCCATATAAAAACCCATATTTACCTTTATAAACTTGTTACTCCTTAGCTTTAGTGGTGGAGATGTGTATCCTTGCCAAGCTTATGATAGAATACTCGTCACGACCGAGCAATTGAGCGAATTAGTTACATGTTACCACATAGATTAGTTGAGTGATTTGAGTGCTTTCATCTTCCTATTTCGTGAGGTGTTTGGTTGTGTACTTGTAATAGATCAAATAAATGCTTTAACGGAAAATATCCTTAGGGATACATTTTTATAAACTTCTAAAGGCTACTTGAGGACAAGTAGGATTCAAGTGGGGGGATATTTGATGACATCAAATAACGTCTATTTTATAGCATCATTTATCCCATGTTATTAACCCATTTTGTATAGTTATTGCAAAGAATTGTTACTTAATCATTTATATTTAAGAATTGCAGTAATTATGGAGTAATTGGTGAAAGTTAGCAAAAGGTGCGCATTTAAGGGTGCTAAATCATATTCTCGATACCTAAACCACAAAAGTTAATTTTCAGAAGAGAAAATGAAGAAAGATGATTCGAACAACGGTATCATTCAATAGGACAACGTGTATTTCCTTATACTTTTGTTTTCGTTTAGTTTTTGGTTCATGCGTTAACTCGGTTAGTTTACCTTGGCTAAAATAATTGTTCTTATTACTCCCTCGTCCCATTTTTATTGTCCGATTCCTCTTTAGGATGTCCACAATTTAATCTGTCCACTACCTAAAGTATAGATTGGGAAGTTTGATCAAGTTAAACTATATTACCCTTGTTTGAAATTATTAATTACTAAACTTTAAAAGAAGACTTTAATAATTAGTTAAGGGTAAAACTGTCATTTTGTCAAAAAGTAAGAAAGAGAAAGTAGTAATAAATGAATTTTTCTTAAACTGTGTGTTTTTTTTCGGAGGACAATAATTTTGTGACGGAGGGAGTATGACGTTTGAAGGCTAATACCTTTGGGTATTAGCCATTTTTATAAAGATTTGAATGTTTGGTATTTGTTTATCTCGATTTCTTGATTTATCGTTGAGTGCTTGTTTATGTTTATCAATTTATACTTGTTTACACGCTTTTGTATGCGACCTATCATTCAACTAGATCTAGTGAAACGTGGACCAAGTGGGCATTAAGTCCGGGATATCTATCCAATATGTAACATATAACATCTAGAATAATAGTTACACAAATATTGTACTTTCTAAGTTTGTGGCTAGGTCACACTTCAGGACTTAACTATTAATTGGATATTGCATTGTTTATTGATTGTTGACTGTTGCAGGTGACCTAGATTTAATTCAATAAGTAACGTCACATTCTGATTCCATTGGATAGTGGGACAAGTGGACTTACTAGGTTATAAATTGCCATTAATCGGTTAGTGGGGTAAAGTCTCTATGAGCTAGGTTAACAAGATCACCATTGCTTTAATCTATATTGATTATAATAAGCAATTAAGGGACTCTTTTTGCGGATGCTTTAATGTGACAGAATTTAATGTGTCTAGGTCTTAGGATGATGATGTAACTACCTAAGTCTTAAGCAATGAATATGCCACCTCGACCGGATAGAAATCATTGCACTTAATAACAACCCAACGGTTCTATTAGGATTTTTTTTTAACGGCAATCGTTCTAATAGGATTAATAATGGTTAATACAGTTTTCTTATATAATCGATCGCTCTTTTATCTTTTGTTAATTAGCTTGCGTGGGTAACATTGCCTTGAATTGATTGTAGTCACCAACTAAACCATGCCAGTCTCTCAGGCTGAAAACCCTCTTTTCCCGTTAGAATTAGGATTTAGACTGACATAGGTTTAACATAGGTTTAGAATAGAATAGAATTAATCATAGACTAGATAAAAAGTTTAAGTAATTTGATTGATTTAACTCGCTTCAAGGTGTTCGTCACCCTACTTACCACACAACTATACCGATCGGTTCGCTGCCCGTTAATGACGTTTAAAAATAAAAAAAAAATAAATGTTTGTTGGTCTTTGGTTTAGTCGGAAAATATAAATTTAAAACTTGAATCATCTTAAATATACCATACAACGACAGTACATCAAGGTGAAATATAAATTGTTTATGAGTAGGCTTCTCAGCAAATTGTGTGTCCAAAAACACTTGTAAAAATCGTGGATACATTAAAAATTTACCAGAAAGATTATCCAAGTTTCTAACCATACTATCAAAAATCAATTTTGAAAAGTTAAACTTCTGGTTTGTAGCTAAGCAGATAATGGCAGATGCCATAGTACTGCTAAACTCATCCATGCAGTTGTATTTGTACTTAGACACTACAGAATAGTATGAATTAGAAATTTCTATTGAGGGGAGAAGAATGCTTTATAAAATGTTAGTTTTTTAGAAATTTTCTCATACCCCATCAATGCAAGGTTTTCAAAAATAGTAGAATTTTAAAAGACAATCAATACCTTCTGCATCTGCTAGCGAGAGTTCTTTAACAGATGGTTTCAGTAGTGCAGCAATCCGACCTGGCATCCACTAGGGCATGTAACTATTCATTCCCATTGATAGTTTTGGGCACAACAAAAGACCAAAATTGTTCAATACGGGAGATATATATAGTAGGATTAACCATTAGTGCATACCTTATAGGGTGTGCATTAAGAAAATCCACTATTTTCTCAAACCCTTCACTTTCAGTGGGTTTAGACAAGAACGCGACCATATTGTGTGAATCAGCAAACTTTAGAGTCGCCATTGATGTTGAGTTATGATGATTGATGATAAAATTTGATTTAGTGTTGGTAATTAGAGAGTATATTAGAGAATAATCGATTAAGTGATTTTGATTGAGTGAATTTATGGAAATTATATCGATTAAAACCTTATCGAAATATTTATGAAATAGTTACCCTGAATAACCCTGCTAAGTAGTACGACCGTGCTGTAGTAACATAAGCCTAGCAGCATTAACTTATGCCTAACAGCATTAAGTTATGCCAACAGTATTAACTTATGCCTAGCAGCATTAACTTTGAGTCACCAACATTAACTTAAATTCCATTCCAATCAGCTTAAACACTTTTCTTAGCTTTTCCTGCAAAATGTTAGTCTAAAAACCAAGAAAACATAAGCCATAGAAAATTTCACAATTATCACAATATTAATTATACCTAACAGTTTTATGTATAAACCTAACAGTAGAAAATTAGCAGTATTATTAAGTATAACTTACAATATTAATATGTGGAAACTTGACACTATGCAGAATATTTTAATGACATGAATAACAGTACTAATTCATACAAAACTCTACAAAAACATAAAGAGATAAAAGATTTTAGAGATTTAATATTCCAATACTAGCAATCAAATATTAAAATCTACTTACATCAAAAGCTTTTGTAAGCAATATCGCAACCATTTACTTGTCAGTATGGCATTTTAACTTTTGAATCAATTTTTTTTCACTTTTTGCAATCTCTATATATAGTGATGTCCTATTCTCTATTATGCTTTGTTCTTTGAATGAAAAATAGGATTTTTAACTTATGCAAAATAGTACTGTTATTGGTCAATAAAGATTTGGTATGCATAAAATTTATACCTCATAATCAAGTAGTTGATCTGAAATCCAAAGCACTATGCCACAACAAATTGAAGCAGCCACATATTCAACTCGGTATGTGGAATATTGCAACCATGTTTAATTTCTTGTACTGCCATGATATTAATCATACGCCTAAGGAATTGAAAACATCTGTTGTTAGACTTCCCATCAAAGCTTGCTCCAGCATATAACTATGAGTTTATGCTACCAAATCAATAGGGAATCTTGTTAGTACCACAAGGCCCAATTCTTAGTGGACCTTTTAAGTACCAAAAATTCTTTATATCAGCATGAAGATGTAAAACTTTTGGATTGACTTGGTATCTAGCACAGACACACATTGCAAACATGATGTCAGGTCTTGAAGAGTTAAGATACATCAATAAACCAATCATTGACCTATACATCATGAAAATTCCACTTTTATACCTTTTTCATCCTTTGAGCAGACGCTTTTAAGTTTTCCATTGGTGTGCTTGCAGTCTTGACTTTTGTAAACCTAAATTTCTTTAAAATTTCTTCAACATATTTATCTTGACTAATAAATATGCCATCCTTCTTCTGCTGCACTTGTAATCCTTAAAAGAATGCATGTTCTCCCATAGAACTCATCTAAAACTTCTCATGCATCAACTTCTTAAATGCATTGCATAGCTCCTTCTTTGTTAAACCAAAGACGGTATCATCTACATAAACTTAGACTAGCAAAATACCACCTTTGTACCTTTTGATGAATAAGGTTTTGTTAATTTTCCCTCTTGAAAAACTCATTGTTCAAAGTATGTTGGACAACGTTTCATACCAGCTCTAAAGAGCTTGATGTTAGGTACATACAGTGCATTTTTCAACCTTGTATACTCTATCAGGAAATGTCTGGATCTGCAAATCCTGGTTTGGTTGACATACATACACTCTTCATTCTATCTTTTATAGAGAAAAAACCCTTTTTACATCCATTTGAGTACACCATATAATCTTTAAATGAAGTTAGACCAATAATAGCCTAATTGCTTCAATTCTTGCAACAGAGGCATGACTTTCCAATTCATAGGTCAATCCCCTTTTTTTGGTGTATTCCCTTGAGCAACCAATCTTGCTTTATTTCTTATCACAATTCCTCTTTTATCCTTTTTATTTCTGAAAACCCATTTAGTGCCAATAGCCCTTTTTCTATTTGGTAAATCCACCAAAGTACAAACTTCTTGTAACTTGAATTGTAGATGCTTCTTACTTGCATTGCCTTATCCAGCTTGGATCATTCAATGCCTGGAATTACCTTTTTGGGTTTTCCTGTGATAAAAAAGCAAGAAACAAGAAGTTTTTAAAGATCTTTATGGTTTGTTCTTTGTTGAATTAGTACTAACAAACCCAGTTCCTCCAAAACTTTAGACATACTTCTTGTTTGTGTTGCTGATTATCAAATCTCCAATCACTTGATCAAGGAGGATTATTTTTTTGAATTCTTATAGGTAGAATAGGACTGACTTGGATGTTCATATACAAAATGCATGTCAGCTCTACACCAAAACATCTTCATATCTTCAATTATGATGTAATCTTCTCCAATTAGGCATATTTGGATCCAAGTGAAAGTTTATGCTTGTTTTTCCACCAACAACATTTAACCTACATTTGTTGCTTAGTAGCATTAAACATTGTTACTGCTGTTAACATTATCTTATTTCTCTTGATCATTACATTCACTTTTTTTTTCTTGAATCTTCATCAACCTTCTTTCCAACATCACTTGAAGGTTTGGATCCATCATCTTGAGAACTCTTTGGATCTTAGGAATATGGTGGATCTATATTGGCAAAAGCTTTATGCTTAATGCTTGATTGTTTGATATATTCATATACTCGCACTTGAAATTTGCAAGTTTTGTAAGTATAGCTTTTAGTCCATCTTAAGCACAAAGTTAAAGACTTTTTGTTGCTTTTGTCCGCCAAATAGCGATCTTTTTAACGAAAAAAATTAATGCCCCGCAGCAACGCGCGGGCAATCATGCTTGTTACGAGGAAAGCAACGATAGCAATTCAATGGGCCATAGGGGATGTTCTAACCAAAAACTTTAAAAAGCCCGATTCCTATTGATACGTAACTACGTAGCATGTGTAAGTCCAGCCCATCCAACTAGAATTGTTTTATTCGGTTTTTCCCGTTTCATTCACCGTCAATTTCTAAACTCATTGAACTGAAAATTATATCACGTTGTGAGTTTATATTCTAGCAAAGTTATCCTCATTTTATTAAAACACAAGCAAATTAAATCACAATGGAACAAAACAAGTACACGACACTAGACTCGTAAAGCTCATGAGATAGGGACGATAGGAATCCTACGACACTTGTCTTCACCCTTAAACGGCCGCTAAAAATGCTTATACTGAAAAACGTTTGTCAATCTAATTAGCTAATTAGCTCTGCAAATAACAATGGCTTATGAAATACACGTTTCAGTATCCTATATATGCTAAAGCTTTTTATAGACAGTTTGAGGTCATTTTGGTACAATGCCCCGACTTCATTTTTACACTTCAATGAATATTTTGATGAGTTAAATCAAACGCATACTGTCTTTTTACGAAGTTTTTGAAGTTTCATAACACTTAGCTATAAAAACCAAAATATCATCATGTCAACTACATATAAAACAATGACGTTTTTACTGGTTACAAATATATCAACTTTATCAAAATCAGTATCATCTACAAAGGCCAAAAGTTTGTTTAACAAACCTGAATTCATAATCTATATGTAACTGAGATTTCATAAAGCAAACTACCGACCTTTAGTTGATAGTACCGTTAGCAGAAATCAGGCTTTTGAAGACTAACCAACGAGTAATAAGCTCCAGTTGGCCCTTTAGCAAGCAATGAACCATGGTTCCCTTTCTCGACCACCTTCCCCTTCTCCAGAACCGCAATAGTATCACAGCTTTGTATGGTACTCAAGCGATGGGCCACCACCACACTTGTCCGCCCCACCATCATTCGCTCGAGTGCATCTTGCACTACTTTCTCTGATTGACTATCTAGTGCACTAGTGGCTTCGTCAAGTAACAAAATTGTGGGGTTTTTCAGTATGGCACGGGCTATAGCAATGCGCTGTTTTTGCCCTCCAGAGAGTTGTACCCCTCGATTGCCACACCACGTACCATACCCATCTTTCAAACCCGCTATAAAATCATGAGCATTGGCTGCTTTTGCAGCCTCGATGATGTCTGTTTCACTAACATCCTCCGAAGCCCCATATATAATATTTTCACGTATACTGCCTACAAATAACGCTGGCTCTTGGCTCACAAGTGCTATATATTTCCGTAAAGTTCTTAAATGGTATGACCTTATATCTCTTCCATCAACTTTGACAACACCTTTCATTGGATCATAAAAACGCTCAATTAACCCAATTATGGTTGATTTCCCAGACCCACTTTGTCCAACCAACGCAGTTGATTTCCCAGCTTCAATATTGAAGGAGAAGCCTTTGAAGATCATGATATCAGGTCGAGCAGGGTAAGCAAAGTAAATGTCGCATATCTCTACATGGCCTGTAATGATCTCAAGCTTCTTACCATTAGGGTGGTCAGGCTCTATCAAGGTGGATCGGTCCAATACCTCAAACACAGACTGCACTGCGTCACTCCCTTTGGCCAGATCATTTGTCATGGATCCAGCTTCCGCAATAACCCTCCCAGTGCTTATTAAGATCATTTGTGTCTGGAAAAGCGCTTTTGCCCCAAGATCACCGTCACTGATCAGTTTCCCACCATACCAAAAGCTTAGAGCCCAAGTACATGCCATAAGGCTATCAGAAAACCCGAGTCCAATTCCAGCATACCAAGCTTGTCGGATACTCTCATGATGTGTCCATTTCTGGGTCATTTCAAACATATTTAGGATTCGTGTTTGAGATGAAAAGGCAGTGACTGTACGCAGATTTGAGACAGCTTCAGCTGTGAGCTTGCAGCTTTCATCTCGCGACTTTCTAACTTTTTGCGACATGTTCTTTAACAGAACTCTTCTGCAATGGTAGCAAAAGATCACAATCGGCTGAACCGCTATCAAAACCAATGCAAATCTCCACGAGATAACCAACCCCATTGTGCTGGCAACCATTACCGAGGAAAATGTTTGAATCAAAAGCGAACATCGATCTGCCACAAAAGATCGCACCTGCAAAATCATTGTGGACATTAACTTTTGTCATTTTACTTAATTGAATGACACTTTTTTTTTATCAAGGTTCATTTTTCATTTATCGAAAGAACAGTTTTGTTAATAATTGAAAACCATCATGTACAGTAAAACGAGTGAACGTAAAATCCGTACCACATTGGCATCAGTTGCCAGCCTCGAACAGATGGCTCCGCTTGAATTTTCATCCTGATCGAACCATCCAATTTCAAAGGTGAGTATCTTTGACAACATCCTTTCTCGAACCCTCTTAGTTAAGTATTCACCCATGGCTGCAAAATTGTAATGTTGAATGATGTTGGATACTATGGCGAATACTGCCAAACCGACAAAACCCAGTGCGTAAATCATTGTTTTGTGCTTGATGTCTTCATGATCAGGCAAGAAATACATTGATATCGTTGATCCCATTATAAAAGAATAAACTGGTTGAATTGTACCGAATAGAATAGCACCCACACTCCCAAACAGTGCTTGCTTTAATTCAGGAATGTTCATTGCTAAAAGCCTTATAAAGGATGGCTCCTGAATTTTTTTGTTGGCCTGTGAGGTAAAGTTATCCCATCCACCTTGATTTACCGAGTTATTAGAGCTTGAACGGCTCACCATTGACTGCTCAGAGTTGCTCGTATCGTCGATATCGTATGTGAAGGAGACCTGTGTAGGTCCAGGTCTGTAAGGATTGAGAGGTTCATCTTTTTGCTTGGTTTCTTGGAGGCGAACGAGTGACGTGTAAACACCATTTACGTATTGAATTAGGTCATCATGGCAACCAGACTCGGCCACCTTCCCATTCTGGATCACCGATATTGTGTCTGCATTTCTAACTGTGGAAAGGTGGTGAGCTATAATGATGGTGGTTTGACCAACAGTTGCACGATCAAGTGCTTCCTGAACAGCTCGCTCTGACTCCAAATCGAGTGCACTTGTTGCCTCGTCCAAAAGAAAGATACGAGGTGACTTGATTATTGCACGGGAAATTGCAATTCTTTGCTTTTGCCCTCCTGACAACTGAACTCCTCTTTCGCCAACCTATCATTTACAACAAGTTTAAGCATAATATAACGTAAATTTTAAAACAATTATACATTTTTCTATTTCAACTGTAAGCAATCGGTATAATATTTATTATTCATTTTTCTGATTTGGCTTAGGTCAACAATTAGGCCAGTTTAAAATGCAGATTATCAAGACAAACTTCAGAAGGAGGTAACTAAATGAGCACTTGAAACTGGGAATGTAGCAAGATAGGCAGGTTAGGTAATGGGTAAATTTGGGCTCAGTTTGAAATGTGTCATTAAGTATAGGTCAGGTTTGCTTAATCTATGAACACTAATCGCCCATATTTAATGTTTTTATATATGTTAATTATGAGTAAAAAAACAATATTTTTACAAATACATCGTTAAATAAAAATAGTTAGAAGGTTGTAATGCATTAGAAATAGACTTTGGGCGAGTTTCAGCCCGATTGGGATAAACACAACCAAATTGACCCATTCAAAACTATATAGGTTATAAAGTTACCTCCTTAGCTACAAGTGACGAAAAGGTATACTGCAGGGTTTTGAGGTTATTCTGCCCGATAAAGCTACCATGGAACACACGATAATCCCATCAACTGAAGCCAAAAGCCAAAAAGACATAGAAGGAGCGCAAAACCTTTTGAGAATTGCAATACAGGTGGTGCTTCTTCTGAGGGCTGTGAACACCATCATTCTTGCCTCGGGTGATCTGCGGGATATTTTGCCATATGATGATCCTTTGTTGAAAAAATGTGTTGACCCACTGGATTCATTAGCTAGGTCAACAGTCAAGCTTGCTCAATCTGCTATTCAAAGCTTTTAATACACACGCAGAAGATATGCAACAATGGTGAAGTATGTTGTCCCAAATTGCTAGATGAATTGTATAAGTTGCAAATATAAATGAATAAGTAAAGTTTCTGTAATTGTCTAACCATTAATTGTTTACATGATTCTGTATATATACATTTCCAAAGGGTGCGAATGAATTGACATACCCTTTCCTTTTTTCTAACCGAAACCTAACTAACATAACTAACTTTTTCGGTTATAATGTTTCTATCTAACGACTTTAGTCCTTCGTGTTTATAATAATACATATGAAGCAAAATCTAAGATTATCATGCGTCCACAGCAGATATATGTCAAACCAAAGTTATCAGCTTGGTCACATATAATAACGACTACCGTGAACAACCTTACGGGAAAGTTTGGCCTAATTTAAGATTATAGTCTTTAACAAAATTTTACATGGAAAGTTGGATAAGTATACCTCTCTGAAATAAAAGATGTTAGTTGCAGAAATAATTGGATTCATTAGTTATACCAAGGATTTCTAGACACCCCATCTATCCTGTTAGATTAATTTATCAAAAGATTCCCAATATGTGATCATGAATGTTACTAAAATTCAATTAACTTTCTAATGTTATGCTAAGCTACCATGAAAAAATGTCAACACAAACATGTGATTCTAAAAGGTAGAAAAATGGAAAGTGAACCTGGGTTTCATAGGCTTGAGGCAATTGAGAGATGAAGTTGTGAGCATTTGAAGCTTTTGCAGCTTTAATGACTTCTTCCATGGTGGCATCCTCTTTGCCAAAAAGTATGTTCTCTTTAATGGTAGTCGCAAATAGAGCAGGCTCTTGGCTCACCAACCCCATTTGTGATCTCAACCATTTTAGTTGAAGCTTATCAATCCTTACCCCATCTATACTAATCTCTCCGCTTAAAGGATCATAAAACCTTTGCAACAATGCAATCACGGTTGATTTACCAGACCCACTCCCACCCACCAACGCCATCGTTCTCCCTGCGGGAATTTTTAAGTTAAAGTCTTCGAATATCACTGATTCCGGCCTTGATGGATACACAAACTTAACCTTCTTAAATTCCACTTCCCCAAATACATCTTGTAATATTTCCCCTTCCATGCTTTGGGAATCAATATCTGGAACTCTTTTGACCAATTCCTTTATACGATCGCTGGCAGCCATTGCATCATAAAGGTACTTCAGGTTTGACAATCCAGAACCTAATGCTCTGTCATTATCGGAGTCAAGAAGGTATTTCATTAGAGAATGACAAGATATGTATGATCGAGTAATGTATATAAGCAATCAATCACAAGAGAAACCAAACTTACACTCCACCGACAGCAATGGAAGCCCCAGTGGCAAAGACAGCTCCTCCTTTAGCTCCATGGTACATCACCAACCTACTACCGTACCAACACATGAAAGACCAGACAGCAAAAACAACTCCATTGCTTCCAATCGCCAGTCCTTTAGCCATACCCTGCTTTAAACCTAACTTCACAGTGCCTTGAAGAGCATCAGAGTACTCCAGAATGGTCTTATTTTCACCCACGAAAGAATAAACTGTCCTCACTGAAGAAATTGCCTGCTCTGCCACTGTATCAGCCTTATTATACTCTTCCCTGACCTTTCTTGATAACCTCATCAGAATCCTTCCATAGATCAGACCTGGTATAACTAAAAGTATAATAAATGGAATTGCGACGATTGCAAGCCTCAATAGTAACATAAATGATACAATATATGCACCAAAAAATGCTGCCACGTTCATCAACAACACCGGCATCTGCAATTTTGTTTCCAAATAAAATATGTGTTAGATTTTGGTGACTATCAAGAATCTATCGGGATAATCCGTGTATATCATATCCACCCTTTAACTATCTAGTTGTGGAGACTTGAGGCTCTTTTTCTGGATACAAATCGATTGTTTTCAGGAAAAAAAATCTGAAATACGAAACCCTATTTTGTTGGGTGCTAACCCGATCTAACATTGATAGAAATATAATCTCAAAGCTATACAAGTGTGTGCTACTCCTATTACCCATTAGTTTTAGAATAGAACCTCATTAGGCTTGGTGAGAATATAGGCCGTAGCGATCTAACGAGTGGTATGAGAGGATCGTGGCGAGATCATGGAATATAGTTTTAGGGAAGGCCTATGGTAATTTGGGTTTAACGGAAGGATTAATGGGTGCAAACCCAATCGCACATCGATAACAAGATAATCTCACACCACTGGTTGTAGTTTTCTACATTTAATTTTTTTCTTACACCAAGTCACTTTTGAAATGGAGAGTACAACATCATCTAAAAAGGTACACAAGATATCAATACTTTACCGACAACAAAAGCTCTAGTTTTCTAGAATTATACAGATGAAAAATTAGAGAAATTTTTCCGCAACTAACGCCATGGACAGAGCTCGAGTAGTGTTAGAGGGGTCAATTCGCCCCACTAGATATATATTTGCGTATACTTGTTATGTATGAATAATCCCCTAATAAGTGTAGTTTTAGTTCTACTATGATTTAGTTATACACTTCTTTCTTTTTATAACAATACTTAGTATGAACCTGCTTGAATTTTTTTTGTATCTGTCCCTAACTAAGCACCCTCGGATTGTTGCAAAATATCAGAGAGCCAACAAATAGAATTGTTAAGTATTGTCTCAATATTAGACGGAAATGCAAATCATATTAATTAGGGTTAATGGCATATAATAGCAACGTACTTTCCCATTTGAGCCATTATCAGATATGAACTCCAAAAAGTATCACAATACACATCGAACTTTATATGAGATATCAGCAACTTGACTATTTTTTCTTACAAAATTCACGTCATGTGACACATGTACATGTCATGTCCCTTCTTTTAGAGCGATATGTTCCATGTCAGCCCCTAATACACACCGTTAGGTTGTCTTCCCCAATAAAAACACATATAACCCTAACACTAACGCATACAACCTAACGGGATGTGTAAAATTAAGGGGCTTGACAATGAAACCCTAACGCTCTAACAGAAGGAATGACATGTACATGTGTCTCATGAACGTGAATTTTTGTATTAACAAAATGGTCAAATTGCTGATATCTGATCAGTTCATATAAAGTTCGATGGGTATTGTGATACTTTTTGGAGTTCATATCTGATAATGGCTCAAATGGGAAAGTACGTTGCTATTATATGCCATTAACCCTATTAATTATTTAACCATGTAATCACTGAATTTGGTGCTAAAAAGTGTTATTACATTTGGGGAATTTCGCCCTAACAAATGCTCTCACCTTTGATTAAAGACGTACCTTTTCACTTATGACGTCTTGAATGATGACACTGTCACTGGAAACACTGGTAATGATATCCGTCGTGCTTGTAACTTTCAAGTCAAAATAGGCCACTTCTTGCCTTAAAACTGCTTTCAAATAAGTTGATCTGAGTCTTGATGTTTGTCTCTCTGCTGTTCTTGACCAGCAATACCCTTCTGCAACCAAACTCATTCATTTGTAGCAAGTTAGTTGCACCCTACTGTACTTTTCTAATATTACAAAAAGTTTATAGAAAAAATGAAAATCGAGAAAAACTCACCTAAAAAACATGCAACCCATTTCACAACAGCCAAGTAACAAAGATTTACTGCATTCTGTAAACAGGGATATAAAATCCAAACAGATTTCTGGACCATATTAAAAAACATCGACATTGATATGTAAGATTACCTGGTTGATTCTGTCCGTGAGAACATCGGTGGACAAAGAAGAAGCTCCAATATTGTTTACAATACTGCTGCTCACAAATAACATTGCTGGCATGACAATTCCATCCCCAATGGCACCTAAAACTCCAAGAGCCATCAGAAACATGTCGGCACCATCTGCATGCATGAAAAGTGATTTGAATGATCCATTGCTTGCTTTGTTTGTTTCTTTACTCAAATTACTCATGTTAAAAGAAGGGTAGCTTGTGAAGAATAGTTGGATGACCCAAGGATAGAGGACAAATATAAAGTTTCGTTTAATGAAATTCAAAATATGCTTCCTAGAATACTACTAGTAGTTAAGTTATTTATAAAATAATAACTCCAGCGTGTTCGTATTTAATTAAGACTTTAGTCAAGGCATTCCTATTTAGTTAAGACTTTGCTCAAAAAAAAGTATTTAATTAAGACTTTAGTTAAGGCATTCGTATTTAATTAAGACTTTAGTCAAGGCATCTCTAACTAATACCAAGTTAATTGAGATTATTGATTTTTTTTAGGGTTAATGGCATATAATAGCAACGTACTTTCCAATTTGAGCCGTTATCAGATACGAACTTTAAAAAGTATCACAATATCCATCCAACTTTTAAAATTTGTGCTATTATCATACTTTTGATGACGTGTCATGTTATAAATGGTGCCACGTGTCAGACTTTCAGGTATGCCACGTCATTTCCACGTCATCAAAAGTATGATAATAGCACAAATTTTAAAAGTTGGATGTGTATTGTGATACTTTTTAAAGTTCGTATCTGATAACCTAGAATTCTTTTCTTTGTTCTCGTTTCTCAACCACGTTACCCACAAAGTTCTTCCTTCTATGTTGCGTTACAAACAAGCAATCCACAGAAGTCTTTCTGGCTAGCCTTTTCCTTCGGTACCACGCTATTTATTCAAGCGTTAAGTATGTTTTCCTTTTCTCCCTTTGTGTCGCGTTCCAGCAGTCCCACAAAGTCCTATACAACGTTGTTTTTCTTCCCTTTGTTGTCGCGTCCCTGCAGTCCCCAACAAAGTCTCCACCAATACGTTTGGTGTTCACGTTTGCAACTTTACACAAGTTCTGATCGTGCACTATCTCCCTTGCGCTTCCAAATTATTCAGGTGTCGTTTTTCTGTTTTGAAAACAACACTTTCCCACCGAGACTCTTCCGTTCCCAGCGTGTTTGTTTCTTCTCGTTCACTTGTTCTTGGAATCAAACGAGCGTACGAACTAGCGTAGGCTCTGATGCCAATTGTTGTCCCTAGTATAGTCGATACAAGTTGCAAATTTACTGAATAATAATGTGTATATCGTCTGACATTTGAACGTAATATGTATGCTGTATATATAGGTTCACAGGCGAACCATTGTGTCTGTTCGGTATAAACATAACCGAATTAACTAACTAACTAACTTCCATAACTACCTTTAACCGAATGACGGTTATAAACTATCTACCTAACAAGTTTAGCCCTTGGGCTTTTGTTTATTACATAAGTAGCAGGAGCAATGTCGAGATTATGTCCACATTCTCCTCCTTAATTTCGATCGTTGCTCCGTCCTAGATCTTGAACTCCGAGCATTTGTCGCATAGTCACAAACTTTAGTCTTGGTAAAGCTTTCGTTAGTATATATGCTCTTTGTAATTCTCCACTGACGTGTTCCACATTGATGTGTCCATTCTCTACGCATTCACGAATGAAATGATAGCGAATGTCGATGTGCTTACTTCTTCCATGAAAAACTGGGTTCCTAACGAGTGCTATTGCTGATATGTTATCAACCTTCAGTGTTATTCTTTTCTCTTCCCAACCCGTTAATTCACTAAGTAGCCGTTTTAACCATAAAGCTTGACATGGTTGATATTGGCTAAAATATACATATTTTGTACCCCATAAAACACTATAAAAGGACTAAAAACACTAAAATATAGATAATTATGTTGCAAATATATTTTTATTGTATTTTTATGTATTACAGGTAAAAAGGATTGAAAACGAAGCAAAAACGGTAATTTTCGGGTAACTTTCGACGACATTTTCACATTTATCGAGGTCCAAACGAAGTCGTGAAAATTCTTCGATCACACCATTGGAAAGAGCACGAAAAAACGAGTCCAACGGTACCGGCCTTTTATATTTAAACCTTTTTATTTTGAACCTTTTTCGTCCCTGTTTGAACATTTAGTTATAAATGACCTGGACCAAGTTAAAATGGGGTTATAAATTTATTTTGCATATATATTAATGAAACTATGCACTAGCACAACGGTAAGCTGTGTGTCCTCTATACAAGGGGTCCCGAGTTCGAACCCAGGCTTGCCTGGGTGAGGATTTTCGGTGTTGTGACACGTGGCCCACTCTGGTGACGCCACGTGTCGACCCGACCAGGACCCGAACATGACCCGACTCTGCCCGGCCCATGACCCGACCTGACCCGGACCCGACCTGACCCGGCCCAATACCCGACTCGGCCCGGCCCAATACCTGGACCCGACCGGGGGGGGGGGGGGGCGGGGGACGTAGGGGGAGGGGGGCGGGGGGGAGGGGGGGTGGGGTCCATATACCGGTCCGACCGGCAGTTGTCATTACCGCTCGACCAACGGTTGACCGTTGGTCCGGCGGTGGTCCGACGGTGGTCAACGGTGGTCCGCCACCGTTGACCGCCGCCGTTGACCGGTGGTCCGGCGGTGTTGACCGTCGTTGACCACCGTTGACCGGTGGTCCGGCGGCGGTTGACCGGCGGTTGACCAACGGCGGGGGTGAACAGTGAAATTGCCACGTGGCACCACTCAGGTGGTGACACGTGGCGCTTCTAATGATTGGTGTCAGACTGTGCAGGTGGCAGGTACGAGGTGGCAGAGCGTCAGTACGAGGTACTGTAGCAGTACGAGGTGGCAGACAGTCAGTACGAGGTACTGTAGCAATGACGGCTGGACCAATCAGAGGGTGACACGTGGCACTGGCGTGTGTCAGTCCGAGGTACTGTAGCGTCAGTACGAGGTAGGCGTGTGTAATAATTGAGGCGGTCAGTACCAGGTACTGTACACGTCAGTACGAGGTACTGTTCATGTGGCGGCTGGACCAATCAGATGGTGACACGTGGCACTGGCGTGTGTCAGTCCGAGGTACTGTAGCAGTCAGTACAAGGTAGGCGTGTGCCAATCATTGGCAACCATGAGGCGGTTGGTGAAGTGCAAAAAGACCAAAATACCCCTAGATCCAGCAATATGAGTGGATGAAGGCTTGAAAGGAGAAAATTGCCCCCACCTACTTGGGGCTATAAAAGAAGCACGCAGCACAGCTCATTTGTGTTAGATTTTAGAGAGAAAAATTTTGGTGAGTGAAATTTTAGTGTGTTTTTTTTATTGTAGTTTTAGTTTTAGGAGTAGAATAGTTTAGCTTTTTTGTAGTGTTAGTTTTAGGAATAGTGTAGTATAATTTTTTGCTTATTGTAAAAGCTTTTATAGCTTATTTAACTTATTATAATCAAGATTTTAAGCTCATTAATGAAGATGTTTAATGTTGGTTTTTATTTAATGTTTATTATTTCTTGATGCTTATTTTTTTTTTATGCTTATTCTTCTACTCTTTCTCTTCTTTTGCTTATTTCTAAATAATCTCATGCTTATAGCTTATTTTTGGATCCGATCTCTTAAGCTTATATTCTAATAAGTTCTTTAAATAGGCTTATTTAGACTAGCTTATTTTATATTATTTTTGATTTAGAGCTTTTCGAGTGAGCTTATTTTAGCTTATTTTCGATTGCTTATTTTTTTAGCTTATTGTTTTTATATTAAATCCTTAAAATCTACACGTCTCTTGTTCACTTGATTGAACAATCTAAGTTTCGGGTGGATCTAGATCTTAAAAATAATAGCTATCTATTATTTCTAGCTTATTTTAGCATAAATTTAGTTTTTAATTTTAGCTTATTTTTCTTAGATCTAAATCCTTAAATATACCCGATCCGAGTTCACCGATTGAACACCTTAAGTTCGGGTGGATTTAGATCTAGAGTTTTCATCCTGTTATTAGCTTATTTTGTTCTAACTTTTCATGTCTTTTTCCGTTATTTCATCCTTCTGCATCTAGGCCGGAGGCTTTAAGGTTCTATAAGGTTGATAAATAAATAAGGTTGATCTTTATAGTTTTTATGAAAATAATTAGTGGATAAAGTTGACACCTTTATTAGCTAATTAGTAAAGTAAAAGCTTTAAAGTGATAAACCTATTTGTTTATTAAGTTTGTAAGATCGGGTGGTTTTATATCATTGCGGTTCTTCATTCGGTTACCCTTTTTCCCTTTTTAATATTAGTAGTTTAGAATTATTAGCTTAAATATTTATGTTGGTTGATCTTATGATTTGTTGCTAGTTTATTTGTTATGATTAGTGAGTAGTTCATTAGTGCTTTGCTAAGTGATTAGTGATTTGGAATTTAGGTGCGGGTTTTAAAAAGGTTTAAAAAATTAATAGTCATTAGAATTTTCCAATTTAAATACCGTCATTTATTTTTAATGCAATTTAAATACTTGTCATTTATTTTATTTTAAAAAGTATTTTACTTTACTTGTCATTTAATTTCTTTAAAATTTGTTCTCAAGGATTTTAATTTGTAACCTAAACCCGTACTTAAATAATATTTCACGTCACTTAGCAAAGCATTTTGTCATTTATTCTTTTTAGATCAATTCTTAGTATAATCTTTTAGTTTTAATCTTAAAAATTAATATTAGTTTAAAATAGTTTAAATTACAAACAAGTGTAGGTTCCCGTTTTTTTGTTTTCCTTTTAGTAGATTTTGAAAAACCTAAACCAAAAAACTTAAGTGATAAACAGCTGATTTACACTTGAACGTAGATTTTCACCATTCACTTCTCGCGAGGGAAACGGCCCAGGAAGTACTCACTATACTTTATCTAGTTTTATCCCTGATTTAGTACGTACCCCTATATAGTATATTATATATATTTTATACGTGTAGTTCGGACGTGATCAATTTTTGGCACCGCTGCCGGGGAGAGGTGTAGCGATTTTTTACGGGATTGTTCGTGTTCGAGCTTTGAAGATCCTTTCACCCTCGAAAGTTTCATTCTTGTTTTATAATTCAAAAATCCAAAAAAATTATAAAATATAAAAAGTAAAAAAATTATTTTCCTTTTCTTTTTAGTATAAGTAAAAGATAAAAAAAAATCAAAAATATAAAAAAAAATCTTTCTTTTTAATTAAGAAATAAAAATCATCAATTGGTAAAAAAAAAATACCAAAATATAACATTCTCAACGGAGGTGTTATCATAATAAGTTCCGGTGAACTTTTTGGTTCCCAAATCGAACTAAAGATTTAACACTTGCCATTTGTGTCACTTACGAAGTACGGCTCACCTTGAAAAGCAATTTTTGAGAGCTACCGTGAAGTAAGTTGATTATTTGGTTTTAAGTCTCTTCCGTGTAACCGTTAAAATTCATTGTAAAAAAAATAAAAAAAATTATAAAACCCCAAAAATAATCTCCGTAACCTAAAATCCGTTTAATTCTTTCTTCTTATCCTCTAAATTGTTTAATTCTTCGACATGTCATTTTTTAAACCTTGCTACGAGTGTGGAGAGCCATTTGTCGGTTCATTTTGTCCACGATGTAATCCGAATTCTTTCGACAAACTCTCAAATTTTTACGACCCACATCAAACAATATGCGGACATTATTGTTGTATAATTGTGGTAACAATCATTACGACGGTTTCGATTGTCCATCACGTGTCCCGTTTAATTCTGAACCGGAACCGTGTAACAATCAAAACTTTAGTGATAATTATGAACCATATGATTTACAAAATGAATGTCAATATATTTGTTGTAAATGTGGAGGTCCACACGACAGTTTCCAATGTACACAATTATGGTGCGATAACGATGAGCCTATTTGCGAATATTGCGGGGGATATCATATGGATTATCAATGTACTCAACCCTCCGAAATTGAGATTTGCCGGCAAGCCGAAGAGATAGAACGACAACGGGAAATTAAGGAACGAAATCGAGTACATGAGGAAACGATGCAAATGTTGCGAGAATTGATTAAAGTTCAGGATGAGAAACGGATTGCCAAAGAAAAGGAGGCCGCGGAGTTAGAAGCTAAACGTAAAAGTCAAGAGTGCTTAAATATCGAAGAAAAATCTATTCCTCAAGCTTCTATTCGTTCAAGGAAATCACGAATTGATCCGACTTTAAGAAATTTCACAATTTCTACCAAACGTATTCCTTTTTCAACCGTGAAAACCGTTAACTCTCTAAAAATGGGGGATAAGCATCTTGACACACACAAAAGTTCACTTGAACCTAGTGTTAAAGATCCTATTCCAATCCCAAGAGAGTCCGACGTTATTTCCGACGGTGATTGTGATGATGATTATCAAAAACGGTTTGATTTAAAAGTTCAACAACTTTGGATGCCTTCCATTTATGATGAAAATAATAAAATAAGGGAATGTTATATAATTAGGCCTTCCGCAATCACACCCGACTTACCCATTCCGGACTCTCTCATAATGGAGGATGAGCATCTCGACACTATTCCGGTAACGGAATCGGCTAACACAATCAAGTCTAGTGTTGAAGACCTTGTCCCTACCCCAAGTGAGTCCGCGGATTTATCCGATGGTGAAAGTGAGTGTGATGTGCCCGTTGGTGATGAATCTTCTTTGACTTTTACGACTTTCTCGAATCCTCTCTTTGATTCAAAAGACGATTTCACCTCTAGTGACAACGAGTCATTTTCTGATGAGGACGTTCTGAAAGAAAATTTCAAAATTTATTCGAACCCTCTTTTTGATGAAGAAATCATTTCTACTAAGATAGATCCACATTGTTTCAATGCCGAGTCTTATCTTATCGAATCTTTGCTTAACCGTGATACTTTAATTGATTCTTCTCCTAAGTTTGATTATCTTCTCGAGGAGTTCTCCGGTGAACTCGCTCATACCGATCCAATTCCACCGGGAGTTGTTGATACCGACTCGGAACCTGAGGAAGAAATTCGTCTTGCTGAGAATTTGTCGTATGATAATTCATCTCCACGACCGCCGGAAGAACGTAATTCTGAAATTGCTGATACGATTGTCGAGTCTCTCTCTCCATCTCCTATCCCCGTTGAGGATAGTGACTCTCTTATGGAGGAGATCGACTTATTTCTTGCTTCCGATGACTCGATGCCACCGGGCATTGAGATCGACGACTATGACTCGGAAGGGGATATTCGTTTTCTTGAAGAATTGCTTAGCAATGACTCCCCTCCCCTTCCCGAAAATGAGTCATTTTCTCTTGATCATTTTGATGATCCATCTCTTCCCCGTCCTCCTCCAGAACCACCGGATGTTGAGATTTGCTTTGATTTTAAGCCCGATACGGGCGTTGTTACTAAGAAAATGGTGGGTGACATTTCTGAACATGATGTTCTTATGCCTAATCTTTTAACCACCCAACCCACCCTTTGTCCAGTGTTTGACCTTTTGCTCCCGTTTTCATCCGAAAACGAGGACAAAGTGTTCAAACCTGGTATTTTCTCTTCTCCTTTCTCATCTCATCGGGCTAAAATCACTTTTGATTTTTCTGAACGGCCGATGATGATTTCTGGAGGGGACATTCCTCACTTGGATGTCCCGTATCTCCATTTCTATCCTCCTTGACCAAGCTCAAGTGTGGGGGATCGAGTCAGGCTCAAGACTCGGTTAACAAAAATAAGCGCTTCTCGGGAGGCAACCCGTGTCTTTTCTTCTTTCTATTTTCTTTTCTTAATAAATAAGCGTGTGATTTTATAGCCTAAGTGTGGGGGCGTGCTTCTTTCTATGGTTTGTGCTATCGTTTTTTGCAGGATTCTTCAAGATCATGAAGACCCGTGCTCGTTTTCAATCCTTCAATCGTCTGGTCTTCGATCTTTGCTTATTTTGGAATCCTTAATCCTGATCATGAATATTATTGTGCTTCCCTTTTCACACTTGGAATTTTTTGCATTTGCCTTTTTCGTTCCTAAGTGTGGGGGTAAAACCCGATATTTTTGAACATTGAGGCCAATGTTCCATTCTAAGTGTGGGGGGGATTTCTATCGAAATGTGATCATACATGTGCCTTGCTGTGTCCCGCGCAACCCCGTTTTGACCAAAAATTTTAAATTTTTTATTGTTTTATTTTGAAAAAAAAATGATGAAAATATAAATATATAGTAATAAGTAGGCCCGTAGAATTAGGTAGCTTTTGATTTGACCGAGTTTAAAACTCTAGCTTTCCCCTTAGCTTTTTAGACTTAGCGTTTGCTTAACTTTAAAATTTTGCAAAGAACGAAAAATGATAGTGTTAAGTAGAAGTTGGATGCTAAACAAGGATTATTTGGAAATCTTAAGAGCTCATGTATGTAATTTGTCGCTTTTCCTCCCGTAAGCTTCTAATTTGACTAATAATACGTGCTATCTTTGAAAATTAGACTTAAATCAACTATTTTTGAATAAAGAATGTAGTCGATATCAATAAATTTAGTCTTAGTTCAAATTTATATTTAAATTTTCTAAAAATGTATTTTCTCTTCGATTAATGTTGCAAATAAATAAATAAATAATTAATAAGTAGAATAAATATCTTCGCCAGATTACTTCATCTTGTCGGAGGCGTGGCCGATGTTGAAGTCTTCATATAAGGTGGGGGCCGGTGTCATAATAAGTAGAATAACCTCTTGTCGACTCGCTATCGATGTGGCTTCGAGATAAAAGGCACCGGTGATATATTATGATTATAGCAAAAAAAAAAACAACTATGTTTTTTTAAAACATATATGTTGTTTTTTAGAACATATGTGAAAAAATACAAATATTGAAGGCGTGCATGCATGTTTTTTGGTGGTTCTGTCAGTTCTCGCACTAAGAATGGTTCTGAAAAGAAAGTCTCACTATATATATACGTGTCATGTGTAGCTACCATCTCAACAAAGAAAATTGACAATGAAGGTTACTATTATTATTCTCCACCTTTACTTGATCACTTTCTTGTTTTTCATCTCCCTAACATTGGAGAATCAACCAAATGGGAATCCCACTTGTCGTCCACTCAAAAACCAAGGGTACAAGTCTGGACCTCCTATCACACAACTCATCAACAAAGTGCAAAGCCGATGCAGTGTCCAAATGAATGGCGATTGTATCGAACCCATCAACACCCCACCTAGTTCATGCAATGCCCATAAAAATGGCAGTTGTTTACAACGCAACACGAAATCATGCATAAAAGAAGTCCATTGTATTGAAAACAATTGCACTGTTCGAAATACCTGTACTTAAATTCCTATGTGAACTTTTACGTTTTATATAAAGCCTTACATATGTAAGCTATATAGTTTATCAATTATGTCTTTTTATGTTTCAGTTATATCTATATATTAAATTGTACTTGGATTGAGTAGATATTATCATTTCGCAATAGGAAAGAATATTGTTAATCTAACTTATAATTCATGATGGTGGTAAGTAGGACCAATACATGTTGAGCATGCATGTGTTTTTATCGGCGTTTAGGGCTATAAGACCACCGAACTTGTCGATTTATATAACGGGGTTAAACAAATACGTCAACCGCCGTCAACGGCAATCAACGGTTGTCAAACTTGCTGGAAACCTTCTAATCTTGCCGGAAGTACCTAAAATTCACATAAACTGTTTAAATCGCCAAAAATACACAAAACTTACCGAAAATACCCAAATTTTGCCAGAAATGCAAATCCAATATACACTTAAGACACAAAATAACATATATATACTTACCCAACATCTCCTAATTATCGTCCTCATCCTCCCCGTCTTCGCCGTCGTCCTCATCATCTCCCTGCTCATCATCCCCGCGCCCGCCGTCGTCCTCATGAAAAGGACCACTTATGTTCTGCGTGTGCATTAGGCAAAAGTTCCAAGAAACCCCACAAACCCAAATCTGAAGACACCAATCAAGAAAAACTCTATCTGTTGCATATGGATCTATGTGGGCCAATGCGTGTCGCGAGTGTTAATGGAAAAAGGTACATCCTCGTTATTGTCGACGATTACTCTTGATTTACATGGGTAAAATGCTTGCGATCAAAAGATGAAGCACCAGCCTTTATTATCAACTTTTTGAAGATGATCCAAGTACGACTTAAGAAAACCGTACAACGCATCAGAACAGATAATGGAACTGAGTTTGTTAATCAGACATTGCGTGAATATTATGAGAAGGTTGACATCTCTCATGAAACATCAGTTGCACGCTCTCCACAGCAAAACGGTGTTGTTGAAAGACGAAACCGTACGCTAATTGAAGCAGCACGCACTATGTTAATTTATGCAAAAGCTCATTTATTTCTATGGGCTAAAGCGGTTGCCACAGCCTGTTACACCCAAGATCGTTCCATGATACGTCGTCGTCACGGTAAAACACCATATGAGCTCTTGCACAACAAACCTCCCGATCTATCTTATCTACATGTGTTCGGTGCACTTTGTTACCCAACGAATGATAGTGAGAATTTGGGTAAGTTACAACCAAAGGCTGATATTGGTATCTTCATTGGATATGCACCCACAAAGAAAGCTTTCCGGATTTACAACAGACGTACCAGACGAATAATTGAAACTATTCACGTTGATTTTAATGAGCTGACCGATATGGCTTGTTAATCCGTCGCATCAGAACAGATAATGGAACTGAGTTTGTTAATCAGACATTGCGTGACTATTATGAGAAGGTTGGAATCTCTCATGAAACATCCGTTGCACGCTCTCCACAGCAAAATGGTGTTGTTGAAAGACAAAATCGTACGCTAATAGAAGCAGCACGAACTATGTTAATTTATGCAAAAGCTCCTTTATTTCTATGGGCCGACGCGGTTGTGGTATGTGCTTAAACACACATACCTTTTACCTTTAAAAACAAGCTAAAATAACCAAAAACGGACTTAAAATGCCA
>BQNB010041744.1:0-46562 GCA_026074375.1 Tanacetum coccineum
CGTGAAGCATAGAATTTTGCAAAACGTTGATCCATGGTTGAAATTCAAAATAGCACATTCACCTAAGATATAATAATTATTGGGAGTGAAAATTTCACAAGTTGCAAATATGAGTAGTGTTAGCATCTTAACTGTGATTTCGTTTTAAGCTTGGTTTGGAGCGAGTGAAAAGTCGGGGACGATGAATTTATCCTTTTTTGGGGCATTCTCGGATCGAAATGCATCGTGTTCTATGATCCCTAAAGGTCATGAAAATAACAAAAGTCAAATAAGTTAGTTGCTAAAAAAATTTAAAAAAATAAAAAATAAAAAAAATGAGAAAAAGGAAAAATGCAAAAATATTAGTAGGAATAAGTGTATATCTTTTAAGAAGGGTAAAAACGGGGACTTTTCTAAACTCTTGATTCTTAAATTCCCCTCGATGAACACTTAGCTACTTTTCGAGGTAATTAGTCAAGAGAGATCGAGATTCTTAGTTTTCTAAGTGCTTACTTATAGCATTGCGTGAGGACACGACAATATCTTAGTATGGGGGATTTTGGTATGTGTTTAATTACACATACCTTTGACCACTAAAATCGGACTTAAATGACTAAAAATGTACCAAAAATATATTGTATTTGTATGTTTTACATTTGTATTATGCAAGTAATGGATATCCAAGAAAAGGACAAAAATAGAAGTTAAAACGACAAAACCGAGCACGAGAACGGAAAGACCTTGAGAAGTCAAAAAGACAAAGTCAAAGTCAACAAAAGTCAAAAAGTCAAAGTCAACCCCGAGATGAGGCATTAGAAAGAGCATCAAAAACCGAACCCGAAAACCTAAATTGCCAAAAGTGGGCCCACCCGTACCCACCTAGTGGGCCCGAGAAAGCCTACTTATACCTTATACACCTTAAACATAAAGAAAGCCCAAGTCCTTTTAAAACCATATACGGCCCAACACTAGCCCAACATCCCCTTTTAACACCCTCGTTTTCCCCAACCCTTATAACCTTTACCCCGTTAGTCCTTTAAGGACTAACACTGCAATCCATCAACAAACCAAAAGGGCCAAAGTTGCAAAACTCAAGGACGATGGATGTTATACACTTATACACCTTGAGGGGCCTTTCTTGCCATTTCCCAAACTTCAAAATGGAACCCGGGAACACTGTGCATCTTCTTTAGTTACCCTGTCTCCATTACCCGCCAAATTCACCCCAACACTGTTCCCATTTCTTCTCCACTTTGTCTACACACCCCACACCTTATCCTACCAATTGCCACCTTGGCAATCTCCAATCATCTCATTCGTCAAGGAATAAAGACAAGGATTTAAGGGCTATGATCACATGACTTGGACACTACTCAAATTGGATGGCTAGGATTGATTTATGACCTCTCTCACACAAGAAACACAGGCTTAAACCCTCTTAGCAAAGAAGCACGCCTCCTAGAATCTTCATTAGCTTAGTATAAATAGGTCCTTTGTAAGCCATTGTTGACATCTAGTTTTTTAGTAGTTTTCAGCTTATAATTTAAGTTTTTCAAGCTTATTGTAATGTTTTCTTAAAAGCCTTGTAATGATTTTAAGTTTAATGAAAGATTGAAGTTTTTGTGTGTTTACCCTGACTACCCCCATTTTAAGTTAAATGTTGATTGTTTAAAACTGTATTTATAGCTCTCAAAAGCCTTTTATAACCTTTCTCAGCTTTACTTAAGTCTTACAAAACTTTTTCATAGTTTGTAAGGTTTATGTTTATTTTACCAAAAATCACTCAAAAAGCTTTTTGGATGATAAACCGGATTTAGATAGGCTTATAGACACTACTAGCTTATCTTTGATAAGCTAGAGCTGGTAGATAAGCTCATTTGAGCTCATTTGCCCTGTTTTGAGCAAGGACCTTTATAAGTTTCCTTTTCCAATTATAGCTTATTTACTATTCAACTGCTTTATTTGTGCTTATTGTCTGCTATATTTGTTATATATGTTTTGCGTTAATGATGGTTTAATGCCCTAATTTATGCTTGTTTTTATATTATAGAAATAATTTTGTTTGAGTTTTTCCATATAAACTGTCTTAAAGTAACTTATAAAACTTGCATAATATGTTTTAGCTTATTAGAGTGCTTATTTGTTATATAGATTTGGTTTAATATTGTTATATTTTACTATTAAAACATCTGTCTTTTGAATGTGTCTTTAAAATAATCATTAATCTCTAAAAAAAAGGCTAGAACAGTTTTTAAAAGGGGTGTTTGGTTTACTTAGTTTCACATGGTTAAAATGAGACAAAATACATTTGCACACCTTTGAGTCAATTTAGTTTAGCTATAATTAGTCTTAAAAATCAGTTTGTTTAGATTTTTAAGTGTTAAATCGCATTTTTAAGGTTTTAAGGAGTTGTGGTTTGAATCTGTGAAGTTTAAGCTCTTCTTAGTAGCTTATATGATTGTGATCTTTGCTTTTTGGGGGTGGGGAATTTATTGGTGAAGTTTTTTGTGATTATGAAATTGGGTTTAAAAGAGTTAGAAACCAACTAATAATAGCCTGCCATTGTTTTTTTGAGTTTTTACCAAAAGCTTCAAAATTGCTAAAGTGTTTAAAAAATATGATAGAAATGTATTTTTCAATTGCTTTTTATGGCTTATTCTGAATTTCAAATGGTTTTTGATTGTTGATTCTAGCTCTTTGAGGTCAAAGCTTTATCTTTTTGTAGGTTATATGTTCATCATAAGGATCTGTTTGTTTGCTTAATTTTAAGCTCAAAAGTGTGGTTTTGTTAAGATTGCAAAAGTTATCAAAAATTTGTCTAAGTGTTGAGTCAGTGTGAGATAGCCTTTTCATGAAGCTTTTTAAGTGCTTATTTGAATTTCAAAATGCTTTTTCTTTGTTGCTTATTGTAGCTTTTTGGCCATTCTTCTTAGTGGTATAAGCCACTAAGCCATAAGGATCCTTTTGCTAGCTTATTTTTAAGCTAAAAAAGTCCCTATTGGCCTTTTTGCTTATCAGTTTTGGCCAAAAGGCTCATTTGCTTATTTAAGCTTATTTGCTTATTGCTCCTGCTTATTTAGGTGTAGTTCAGCTTATTAGGTTAGGTTTAGTCCAATTTAGCTTATTTCTTTTAGTCTAGGGCTTATTTGAGCTTATTTACAGTTTAGCTTTAAAAATTTTAAGTGTTATTGCTTTTTGTCCTTTTTAGCTAAATTTAGCTTAAACTCTTTGCTTATTTTTGTTTATTTATGCTTATTAGGTATAGCGTTTTAGTTATTTTTAGCTTATTAGCCTTTCTCTTAGCTTAATAGTGTAAAAAAGCCCAAACAGTTAGCATTTTAAGCCCTTAAGAGTAAAAAACATTGCTGTTTTATTTAGCTTATTTTAGTTTATAAAAAAGGTTGTTTTACAAAAATTGCTTATTTGTTGCTTTTATAAAAAGTTATAAAAAATGGAATTTGCAAAAACATTTGGGAGTAGGGGAAGCCCCGGGGCTCGAACCCGGGACCTCAACCCTACACCCAAACGTTTTACACACACCCCCCTCTACCACTCGCCCTTGGGACTTTTTCAGTTTTACTTTGCACAATTTATTCTTTATACACGTTTTACCCCTTTTGTGTAATAAGTTGTTTTTTTGGCTTATTTCACAGCTTATTAGATAAGTTGTTTTCACAAGCTTATTTTTTCTAGATTCCTCACTTTTCAAGCTACTTTTCATGATTTTTCTAGTTTTTTTATAAATTATTTAGTATTTTTTATATTTAATTTTCATTAAAATCGTTTTTAATTCATAAAAAAATAGAAAAATAATCAAAAAATTATAATTCTTTTTTAGAAAATTTTCTTTTAACATTTAGGACCTAGGAAAATTAGATTTGCTTTCGTAAGGTTTAAATAGCAAAATTTTGGTTTTTAAAGAACGGGATTGATTCCCGTTCATGTTTTTAGTGTTTTAACCTTAAATCTCTTCCGTTTTTGGTCTAGTTTTCTTTGCCCTAGCCTTTTAGTTAATTAAGACTTATAAAAACCAAAAAGATTGTTTTAGGACTTAATTTTGATAATTTAGGGTTTTTAGGTCCCGTTTTGCGTTTTTAGTTAAAATTTGTCTTAATTGTTTTTAAATTTTTGCCTTAGTTTTCTCTTTTTCCCGTTTAGCTTTAGACATCCAATCATATTCTTTTCCTTTAACGCTTCGATTATAAAACAACTCTCGACTTTCAATTGCATTCCTCGTTGGGGATAACGACCCGGGAATCATACTCCCGAATTACTATAATTGAGATTTTTTGATTCTTACCCTATATTAATATATTTATAAGTATTTTATATATTTATATATATATATATATATATATTTATATTTACAAAGGGTTAAGCTTCAAACTTGTCAGTAGCTTTAAAGACTTCTTCCAAGTGGTATTCCAATTCAGCTACACTTTTGCACGAGCCTTTTATGAGATCATAGGTAGGACCAGTCAACACATCTTGAGTTAAGTTTTCAATTTTGAGCCGGTTCATGATAAACGCAGAGAAATAAATGGGAGTAGCCAGAAACTCATCAAATGAGGATTACGTGCCTACAGCTTAAGCCAACTGAGTAATCCATGGTTGAGGAGGTTGGTCAGTAACAGTCTTTGTGTGGTGTCATTCACGATCAGGAGTTGGAGAGTTTGATGGATGCCACTGACGTTCATCTTGTGTCTCTCTTGGCGGAGTTACATCATCGTCTCCTGTGTTAAACTCTTGATGTGAAGGATCTTCCAACTCGTTTGGTCGAGTCTGGATGGCCTTTTTGAAGAACTTGTTGTCCTACTCTCCTTGTGAGTTGGTTCTTTAGATAACTCAGCTTCCTTGCCTGATCTCCTTCTCTTTGTCCCTCGGTTTGATCCAGCGAAGGGTTCTTCATCCTTGTCTTTATCATCGTGTCCTCTTGGAATTGTGACAACATCACCATATGAGGAAAGGAGATCTTTTTCAGAGTTATATGCTTCGACCAATGCATTTTAAAGATTCTTCTGAACTTCTGATCTGTCAATTGATTTATTTCCTTATTTTTATCCAACAGAGGATCCTTTTTTAACTCAAGTTTTGATAGCGAAGAAGCCTGTTGTGTATGTATCGTCGTCTGGTAGGTTGAATTGGTTGATTAACCAAAACTCTCAGCTCCTAGATGTTTTGGTAACATATTTCTCAACTTGTGACATAATCTGAGGATGGTTTGAGCTTTGACTGCTCCTTGATTATTTTTCATGTCGGTGACGAGTGGATAGTCCTATGTCAATTGATTAGAGGATCATGTTCTGTTATTAAGTTGTAATATCTGTAGTTCTTTTTGTTAGTTATTCTAAGTCAAGTGAGTGTTTTTTAGTAGTTCGACGTCACGTCTTAGTCTAGTCTTGATAGTAATGTTTGATAAGGGAGTTGGAAGTCTTGATTCTCTGCTTGAGATTTTTCTGTGAGCTTTGTATGTTATGTATGGTTTTGTTGTTGACTTACATATGTACGGTTTAGGATATAGTTTTATCTCAATGTGATGTCGTGTCATATGTTTGTAAGTCAAGTGAGTTGAAGAAAGTCTTGATTCTCTGCTTGAGATTTTTCTTTGAGCTTGTCTGATTTTAGCTGAACAGCCACATCTACCGCTTCTTTCATCTTAGACGCAAGGTAGTTATCAATAATGCTTGGAATTGATGATAAAGCTTCAGCAAATTGATTAGTTTGTTTGAGCTCAGACAGTTCAGTCTCTAATAAGGAAACCCTTCGTTCAAAACTAAATAAAGATGCAAAGATGGGGATTTTAGGCAAAGTTGTTATTGGAATAGTTATTGTTGTTGTGGAATCATGTGTTTGTTGTTGAGGTTGAATGATTGGAAAGGGTCGTATGAGGAAATTATAGTTAGTGTCAGAAGAAGGTGTCACAATAGTGATGGGAACTGGTACATTGACAAGAGTATTAGATTGAACATTTAGATTTAAGATCGAGTCGATACCTGTATCTGGAGTGGGATTAATAAATTTAGACACCAAATTAGATGAAACAGATGAGCTTTGTTGTTGCGCTACTGGAGGTTTAGTAGTTAAAGTCACGTAAGCCTCTTCCGTCTCTTGATTAGTTTGAGCATATGTCATTACAGCATCTCTTGTATCCAGGATGAGATTCAAGTCTCCGTACAGTTCCTCGTCTTCTTCATTTTCTTGTTCTCCTCCTATAACTTTATCATCATCCAATTGATTTTCTTCTTCTTACGTAAGTTCATAATTCACGGTAGGTGTGAAAGCCTCTGATCAGACGACACTTCATCATCATTATTTTCTTTTTCTTCTTCTTTTTCTTCTTCTTGATCATCTTCTTTGTATGTGGACAAGTTGGGGTGAACAAAATCGTCTCTGTCATCATCTGATTTAGTTTCTCCACTAACATTCTCTTGATCATCATCTTCATCATCATTGTCATTTGCACTGTCATGCTCATCATTATCTTCATTATCTTATGCTTGACTGAATGTCCAAGATTCTTCTTTACTCTCTGATATGTATTTGTGTACATCGGGAACCTCTAGTTTGTCACCAGCTCCTTCATTTATACCAGATAAGGTTTGTTGTTGCTCATCAGGAACCTTTGACTGTATGTCAACTCCATCACCTGAGCCACTTGTGTGAGAGCTATGGAATTATTTCATGCTTCTCTTGGTAGCCAACTTCATTTGGTCAGCTTCAGATAATGCCACCTCAGATAGCACCGTTAAGCCTTTTGACTTTGTTGCAGGTTTATCTCCCTTAGCCGAAGTCTTGATCCTTTTTCCTTTAGAAGCTTGAATAGGCTTCGTATTGGGAGATGATTCAGAATTAGCTTTCTTCTTTATAGATTTTGGTTTTGGAGTCTTTTTACCAGTAGCATAAGCACGGTAAGTTATGTAGGCTTCGAACTCCAACATGGTTTGGTTGATCAAGTGCTGAGGAAGGAGAGCACCGTATACTTGTGTATCCTGATGTTTTGAAATGACTCTTACTATGGTGGACATGAAGCCATCCTTGGCATAGTGCCAAAACATCTTGTTTCTTCTTGGAATTGCTTGATCCTTTGCCATAAAGTAGTCGACAATTACTTTGGTGAATCGTGGATAATACATGTCATTGTTCTTTAGTAGAATTCTTGTTTTCCACTTGAAACACCAAGTCTTCCCACAATAAATAGACATAGTCAACCTTCTTGTTATGATACATTCCCCAAAGAAGTTGAACACGTGATAGGCGACGACTTTCCAGAGCAATAGTCTTTCCACTTAGACACTTGTTGATTATGGCGGCAAATGATCTCCATGGTTGATGCATTGACTTGACAGTTGAATCTCGGTTAAAAACTTGATCTCGCCGTGTGTCCAAGGTCTCTAATAAAGGATAGAATTTCCTCTTCAAGTAGAGGTTCTTTAAATTTCTGACCTGGGAGTTTAGGGCAAATCTTGAGCATATCTCTGAAGTTGTCAGTGTTAACCGTATGACGTTTGCCATCCGACTTGAAACGAAGTGAAGAATGATGTTTGGAGACAGTGACCCAAAACTCTTGCATGTATATTTCTGGTACATCAGTAGAGATCTCAAATGCGTTGTAGAATGGAGTGAGTTTGAGAGCATCTAATGCCACTTGAAGAGTAGGTTCCTTGGATTTGAGAATTGAGCTAGTCGAAGATTGCTTTTCCCGAACTTAATACGGTTTTTAGGTGCGACAAGAGCATCATCCAACTCCTTTTGTTGTGCTTTTGTAGTGTTCATGATTCTGCTAAGATAGGATCAATACAGTTTATGTACAATCAGTTTTATACAATATACTATATAGACCTATTGAGTGAGCATGAAAAGTTGATTCATGTTGTGAACGTTTCTTAGGAATTTGGAACATTAAGACTTTTTGCACTTATTAAGATCTATCCATTTGAAAATGACAACTTAAGCCAGCTTAACTTGTTTAGAGAGTATAATTAACCAATTCTAATTAACTCCCTAATTAAGATTTTTAAATTGCCTTTTAAATTGAAAGTTTGATCTTAAGTGTATTGGGTCTTGGAAGCAAATATGATTACTAAGGAGAAACTTAGTTGTTCGGTTCCTTATTGAATCAAGTTGTACGGTTCCTTAATGAGAACAAGTTGTTCGGTTTCTTAAAGAATGAGTTGTTCGGTTCCTTCTAAACTGAGTTGTTTGGTTCCTTTAAGACTAAGTTTTTCGGTACCTTCTAAGAAACTGAATTGGTCAGTTCCCTGATTATCAATGTTGTTCTGGTTCTACTAAGCATAGAAAGTTGTTCGTTCCTACAAAAACTAGTTGTTCGGTTCCAACTAACAGAATAAGTTGTTCGGTTCCTACAAAAACTAGTTGTTCGGGTCCAACTAACAGAATAGGTTGTTCGGTTCCTACTAAAACTAGTTGTTCGGTTCCTACTAAAACTAGTTTTTCGGTTCCAACTAACAGAATAAGTTGTTCGATTCCTACAAAAATTAGTTGTTCGGTTCTAACTAACAGAATAAGTTGTTCGGTTCCTACTAAAACTAGTTGTTCGGTTCCAACTAATAGAATAAGTTTTTCGGTTGCTACAAAAACTAGTTGTTTGGTTCCAACTAACAGAATAAGTTGTTCGGTTCCTATCACCGCTAGTTGTTTGGTTTCTTCTAACAACGAGTTGTTCGGTTCAATTTTAAACAAGTCATATTAGGCAATCACACATGTTCCATTAGCATACATATGATTAAGTTATCATTTAGGCACTACGATAACATTACTTAGGCCAAAACACAACTAGTACGAGCAAAAACGAACCATGTATTACAACTTTAGCACAACACTCAACGAACCACAAACAATGGTGTGATATTATTAACCAAACATATTCAATAAAATGGTGTGTAACTCCCTAACTCAAAACCCAAAAACTTTTTACACTATTTAGCATATACCTAAATTTTCGAACCAATAATCACTCAAATCTTATTCATATGGTAAGCATACATAAAACTGTTTAATACAAGTCTATTACACACCTAAAACTACAAAACCCCTCTACTAATTTGGCTTTTTAGCCAGTTTGATTCTCAAGAACCCTAATTTGAGAATTAGGGATTTTGAGATCAAAAATGGATGAAAACCAAATTCCTTTGAGATGTTGGTAGGTATGTAATGTTAGGGATAAAAAAATCGATTTTTTATATGTTATACCTTAGGCTTAAAAATGACTGAAATGATGATGAATGGATGATATAAAACATTTTTGTTTTTGACACATTTGACCCCTCAAGTTTCGTATCCTTTTTATTTTTCACTCTTAAGTTTTATTAGGCAATAAAGGTTTTAACAATGGCACAAATAGTTCCTAATGTTTTTTACCTAACATTCCTAAAAAGTTGTATTTGCACACTTACTCCCTAAATGCATAAACACATAACATATAATGCACATATAAGCTAAACTTAATTATCTTTCCTGAAAGAATGATATTGCGTTATTGTTTAAAAACCTTTTTCCCATTAAGCACATTTTTATTATGAAGAAGATATTTGTCATTTTCTCCCCCTCAAACAATGACCCATTTTCTATTTAAAGAGCTTGGAAGTCGTTGTTGAGAGTCTAATAAAATTATCAAAAAACAAACAAAAAATGTCTTAGAAAAAATATTTTCTGATGAAGCAAGGTTTTATTGTGAAAAACAAACACTAATGCAAATAAGATTTCCCTTATTTTTACTCATAAGCGCACTGACACGTACACTTATGGAAACATAGGATGCACGAGTTGTGTTGCAAAGTAAACACAAGCCTTTGCATGGTCATAAAGTAGACCATGCCCGAGAATAAATTCCCGTTATGAGGTCAAATTTTATTTTTGAAAAACTTGCCTTGAAGATGATTACCGGGTTGCTATCTGAAATAATAGCAAGCCATTTGGCATGTTTTAAAACATTAGGAACTTATGCTCGAACTTCATTTACAGCCTCGTATCATTATTGAATGACATTTCTAAAACCGTAAATGTTATTGATTTTCAGAAGACATGCCATTATTACCTATTTTATATTTTCTCATTTTTTTAATTTTTTCTTTGGCTTTATAAATTTTATATTTTTGTATTTTATTTTTATAAAAGTTTTCTAAAAATGAAAAATCTTTTTGGTTTTTATGATTTTAGTATATATATGTATATATATATATATGATACAGTATATTTGAATAGGTACCACCATTATTCATCAACTTCATCTGCCAATTGTTTCAGAGTCTCCGACGTAAAACTCCGCATTCCCAGCTTCTTGATGAGAAATTCTATTCTTTCTCTACCAAGGGCTTTTGTGAAGATGTCTGCCAGCTGATACTCCGTATTGACAAAGTAAAGTTCGATCACCCCATTCTCAACATGCTCCTTGATAAAGTGAAATCTGATGTCTCTATGCTTAGAGATGTGGTTGGAATGTGGGTGGGCACTCGGGATGCCTGGTGGAGTAGAGGGTTTGGGCAATGGTGCTTTTTGTTATCACAGTACATTAGAATTTTATTGAATCTAAAGCCATAGTCGGTAAACTATGATCTCATCCAGAGTACTTGAGCACAACAGCCAGACAAAGCAATATATTCAGCTTTCGTACTGGATATCGCAGCGTTTTTCTGCGTTTTCGATGACCAGCTTATAAGTCTATCTCCCAGGATTGCTTTACTACCTGATATGATACGGGTGTATCTTGACAACCAGCATGATCCGCATCTGCAAATGCTGTTAGAGCAATCGAAGAATCCTTCGGATACCATAGTCCCCGGTTGACGGTTCCTTTTAGAGACCGAAAGATAGTTTTGACCGGATGTAAGTGCTTTTCGGTAGACCGAGCCTGATACCGAGCACACATGCATATAGCAAATTGTAGGTCAGGTCTACTGGCTGTGAGATAAAGGAGGATGCCAATCATGCCACGATAGTGTGACAGATCAACAACTTTCCTTTCTTTATCCTCATCCAGCTTGGATTTCTCCACCATGGGAGTATCCACTGGGTCACTGAGTCAATATAACATATTTCTTTAATGATTTAAAGGCATATTCTGACTGGTTAATAAAGATGCCTCTAAGACTTTGAGAAATCTGTAATCCTAAGAAAAATGAGATTTTGCCCATCATTGACATCTTAAATTTTGAACACATAATTTGAGCAAATAGGTCACAAAGTTCAGGTGTGGATGCAGCAAAGATAATATCATTGACATATATTTGTACCAGAAGTAATTCCTTGCCTTCCTTACAGATGAACATAGTAGGATCCACTGAGCCTTTAGAGAAGTCTTGGGATATCAGGAACGAAGACAACATATCATACCACGCGCGTGGAGCTTGTTTCAACCAATAAATAGCTTTCTTTAGCTTGTACACGTGATTCGGGTTATCTGGATCCATAAACCCGTCCGGCTGGCTAACATAAACCTCTTCCCGAAAATTACCATTCAGAAATGCCGTCTTCACATCCATTTGGTAGACGACCATGTTTATGTAAGCGGCAAACGCAAGAAAAATCCTTATAGCCTCTAATCTTGCAACTGGGCAAAAATTTTCTTCAAAATCAATTTCCCTACTCGTGCCGGTAACACAAGCCACTAACGAGCTTTGTTTTAGTTAACCCTCCCAGTTTCATCTAGCTTCACTGGGTAGATCCACTTCAAAGTAATAACCATAACTTATTTGGTACGGGGTACGAGACTCCCATACTTCATGTCGTTCGGACCTCAATGGCTTCTTCTTGCATTGCTCTGTCCTACAGGATTGAGTCAAAAGCATCCTTCTTACATCTTAGGTTCAACAGCATGTGGAAAGCATCAAGTAACAGAATAGAGCATGCTCATGTAATTAACGCCTTGTAGAGAAACTGGTCTAGCGGTTCACCGATTATATTTTATTAGGGGATTGATCCTATAGTCCATTTGCTATTGTGTTTAGAAATTTGGTGATCGAGATGCACAATTGTATAAATAATATCGGATGATGAAGATTGATTAGAATGAACTTCCGGAATTGGGATACGAAAGTACGAATCATTACCTATATGTGCAACTTCAATATCATGATTGTCTTCTTCAACATCGTTAGGAATGATGGGAGAGTGCGTTTCGGGTGTTGTTTAAGAGTTACTTGGTGAAGGTGCATCTTGGTCAACTTTTGTTGAGGAAGGTGAGCTGGTTGATGCAGCGAGTTCTAGAGCTACTACTTCATCAATTGGAGTAATGACTTCAGGGCTGGGCGTGATCAACCTAGGTGGAGGAGTGAGTATTTCATCAAACAAAGGTTGTAAACAACATAATCCATCATTTTCTTGATGGTGGTAAAAAATGGTGTTGTGGGGAGTGTTTGGCATGAGTCCTGAATTGATTGTTGCAGGAGTTATTTCATGAAGTGCGGGTCCTGAACTGCTGTTTTCAGAAGTCATTGCAGTCAGCTCATCAAAATTAACATGAATTGTCTTAATGATTCGTCTGGTACGTCAATTGTAAATTTGAAATGCTTTCTTTGTTGGTGCATAGCCAATGAAAATACCAATATCAGCTTTCGGTTGCAACTTCCCCAAATTCTCACTATCATTTTTCGGATAACAAAGTGCACCGAATACATGGAAAAACGATAAGTCGGGAGGTTTGTCATGTAAAACCTCATAATGTGTGTTTTTCATGTCAAAGACGTTCAATGAAACAAGTTTGGGCTGTAACATGTCGTAGCAACTGCTTTTGCCCATAAGAATAATGGAGCTTTTGCATAAATCAACATTGTACGAGAAACTTCAATTAGCATATGATTACATCTTTCAACGACACCATTTTGCTGTGGAGAGCGAGCAATAGATGTTTCATAGAGATACCAACTTTCTCATAATATTTACGCAAAGTCTGATTAACAAATTCAGTTTCATTATCTGTTCTGATGCGTCGGACTTGGTCTTTAATGCCCACTTGGTCATCTTGAGATAACTTGATTATGAACTCTGGGAGCTTATCACTTTGACCTTATGAAACCCATGTAAATCAAGAGAAACTCATTGACAATGACTAGATGTTACTCTTTTCCTATTAAACACTTATGACACGCATTGGTCCACAAAGATCCATGTGTAAAAGATAGAGTTTTTCTTGGTTGGTGTCTTCAGATTTATGTTTGTGGGGTTTCTTCATACTTTTACCCATTGAACAAGTAGAACACAGATGGTCCTTTTCAAATTTTAACTTAGGGAGACCTCAAACAAGACCGTGTCTGGCTAAATGGTTGATTGCACCAAAATTCAGATAAGACAGACGTTTGTGCCATAGCCAGGACTTAGTCTTTGAGGCCTTTGACAAGAGACGTATGGGAGGATATAACAACCCGTAATTTTCATCAATGTAATTATCCATCTATTAAATTAGATACACTGTAATATCCATCTATTATATATACCACCTTTTTACAGGGAAATTTTTCGCTTTATTCCATTATGTAATGCACAGTTTATTAACATAAGTAATCGAGCTTAGCAATCTCTACCAATGCCATCTTTATCTATGTTTATATCAATGTTAACAGCCCTAATATGCAAGTCTAGGTTCTAAGTTTCATTTTTACTAGATACGATATCCATTTAATACGTACTTTTCAAATGTTTATATTTAAATTGAACTTTATTCATTAACGTTTATATCAAAACCCTAATTATACATATAAAATGAATGTGCAAGCCTTCAAACATGTGTACAAGTGTACAATGCATAACATTTGAAATATAATTTCCCTCTAAGTCAATGTACAACTCATTTAAGCTCAATGCACATAAATCCTTGAAGCACAAATCTAAAACTATACTCATTTTCCCTCTAAAATTCATTCTAAGTTCTTACCACCACTGTAAACATGGTTCAATATTAAGGCCCACAACTTCTAAACCCTATAATCCTAACCATACAAATGTCCTAAAACGCCTAATCTAAACCCTAAACCATAACGAAACCCATAAAACCCTAATTCCTTTTAAACCTAACCTTGATCCTCAAAAGTTTATCCTAACCTTAATCCTTAATCTAACCCTAATCATAACTCCTAATCCTAACACTAAACCTTAATCCTATACCTTAATATTATTCGTGAATCCTGAACCCTAATCATGTCTTAGTCTAAACGCTAAACCTGAAACCAAAAAACTAACCCGTCACCCTTTTGCTTTCAAATTTAACCATTTTAACCAGACATGTCCTTAAGCACCCTATTACTTCACCATTGTCGCTAGTGAGCACCCTACTCACCTTACAAGCACATCCATCACACACGAGCCACAATAGTCCTGCGTTTGTCACCTCCTTGTCACATGTCCATTACACACTTCCTCCAACACTCCCACCTTGCATTGCTAGTTTCCTAGCTCACCATACTCACCCTACCGATACCCTTAGCTGCCCTTAGTCCACAACCCTAACCCCTTGGTCCTTATCTTCAAGCTACAAGACCTTGGCACCAAGGTGGTCGCCCTTATGTAAAGCCCAAAACCCCCACCCTTTCAAACACAAACTCAAATATTTATTATACACTAAAAATGGAGTCCCTAACCATGATCAAGGAAGAGAGGTGATGCCCCAGATCAGAATTGAAGCCAAGGAATCAAGAAAAGAAGGTCCTTGAAGTCGTTTACTAGGCGTGCGTACCAAAACCCTCATTTCGGACTAATTTTTTTAGATCAAGTTAAGCTGTTATCTTGTTTTATATAGTCGGTATTCTATTTTAAAACTTTAATAAGCTTCTTAAGATCATGTGTAAACTCTTGTTTAAGCTTTTGATTCACAAACTTATGCATTTTTGGTTTTCCTAAACCGAACGTACCCGTTTTGGATTTTCTAGTTCACAAGCCCATTTCATAAGCTATAGCTCATATACTCTACTTATTTTAGCTTATTCTAATAATCCATAAGCTACAAAACTCTTTTGGATTTCAAAAATATCAAAACAATGAATTTTGGATTTGATTTGCAAATGTTTTCATGCATAGGGGTATATATCAAAACTTTCTAAAATTTATAACTAGAGGGGCGAAATGAATTTTTCTAAAGTTATACTTACTAGGGGCTGTTTGCTAAGTTCTTAAAGTTTAAAGGATTAAAATTATATATACTTTATATATAAAGGATCTATTAATTGTAAATGTTATATAAACCAAGGGTTTATTATTGCCATTTTGTATTCTTAAATATAAAATACAATATTTTTATATAAATTATAAAAATATATATTAATATTATAAAACTTAATTTTATTAAAACCCGACACATTTATCGTTATTAATCAACGATCGATGTATTATAAATCAATTACGTTATATATTTAACGTAATTTATCATCGACTAGCTTTTGAAGAAATTAAAATCTTATCGTATCACGTTACTAGGAATTTCATGTGAGGGGTTCCATTTGGGTATTTGTTTTGACGAGTTTGCTGGGTTTACGATTTAAAGTGCCCTGGCTCCTCAAACGATACTACATGGCCTCTGAATTATGATAGCCCGAACAGTGATACAATATTTCCATATATAAATAAATCAAAGTAATACGTTAACTTTTATGAAGTTTTGAAACTAAACCAATCTTACTATGACTGGGACATATTACCCTAGGTTGTGTGATGAAGCCATTACTTTCACTTGATTTACTTTTGCCATCATTAGATTTCCCATGTTAAGGTGAGTTCATAGCCTCGCATTTTAAATCTTTGTAATGTTTCATAAATCCGCGAGGGGATACATGCTCTAAACCTATGAATACAAATATTTTTTCCAACTGGTATTGCTAATCCTGATGCTTTATTGCCTAATCCCTTACTTTTTTCCCAATAAGACCCCACTATATGAACCGTTAATTACTCTTCGGGGTGAGCTTTGCGTATGCTGTGAATAGTAGGTGGAAAATCGTAGAGGGGTTGCTGAATACTATTTCCCATTAAAATCTTAAAAGGTTTCATTATCAATTACCGATCAAGCGTGACACAAATTATGATGGAGTATTCTTAGAGTTATATACATTATATTAATACATCGATTTTACAAACAACTACAATCCCAACACACAATATTCACATTTATTCAAGACATATATTAAAACTATATATTCAAACACATTCACATAATTGCAAGTTATAAATATAAAGCGGATTGAAGCGGTTAATAAATGTAAAGAGATAGTGAAAGGAAATGCAAAACAACACGATGATTATAGTGTTCGGTCATTGAAGCACCTCTTCGCCCTTACTCCACTCCCCGAGTACCAACTCTGAGAGTTAGTTCACTAGTAAACAAGCTCCCTTAAGGGTGAGAAAGGAAAATGTACACAACGTTGCTTACACGTATTTACGCCCACAAAGCTAAATTGTTAGAGTTCTAATCTTAGCTAGAACCAATCTATCACAACACAACTTCACGACTTGTTTACGACTTCACAACTTCACGACTTCTTCACAACTTCACACTTCACTTACCACACTACTTTATCATAAACTATCTAATATCTTGGTAAGGATCTCCGATCTTAACATTTTAATACACACCATGATCACCATGATCAAGCATTTACATAAGTTTGGAATACATGGACTCGTCTATACATTTGTATGTATGATCATGTCACGTATGCCCTAACTAGCATACATAACTTCCTATCTTCATGTTAACGAAAAGCTCTTCTCTTGCACTTCAATGGATGGATGATTGGATCACATTTTAAACAAACTCATAATAAGTTAAGTGATCAAAGGAAAGGGTTTGAAAAGAGTTTTAGATCTGAGAAAAATTGTGTGCAAAGAGGTGAGAAAATCTGTGGAAACAGTCCACTATTTATAGGAAAAAATATTAATTTTTTATTTGGGCGGTCCCCTTAATTATAGAAGGGTGGTCCCCTTAATTATGGCCGGTCCCCTTAATTAATTAAGGGGGCCGCCCATTTTTCAGACGCTCCTTTTTTTGTCTTTTGTGGGGAAGGTTTTTCTGGAACTTTCTAGCCGTTTCTAGGTAGAAAATTTGAATTCAAAATATTTATTTTGAATAAAACTTTCTTCTAAAATTCAAAAATGGTTTTGTATATATTTTAAAAAATGTTTGTCCCATTTTATAAAAAAATGTAAGGTTTGGAAAAATAAAAAATTTCTTTGATCATTCAACAAATTAAAGTTTGTTTGTTCATACCTTTAGTGTTATTTTTACCTTCGGGGTGCGAACTTAAATTTTATTGTGAAGAAACTTGAGACGTCGAAAGATGTTGCGGTCATTATGATTTATGATTACGAGTAACTTAATCACCTTTTCGGTATGTGTTATAAGTTACAATGTTTGTCATCACCTAAACATGAGAGAATGTATAGATTTATATCGCAATATATGTCTACCAACAAATCTCCCCTTTTAGATGTGACAAAATATGTAAAACTATAAAATCATAGTAAAATGCATAATTACTGTTTACATTCTTATCCCCCTTTGTCGAAACAAAAAGGTAGACTCCTAGACGAAAAAAAAAGGGGACTTCTTACTACGCTTACTCTCTTCAATCAAAGAGGCGGAGCTTGCATCAGCCTAAGTGAAGTCTTGTTTCTATCAATCCCTTTTTAAACAATGACATCTTTGATACATTGACTCAACGAGAGATCCTGGATCAAATTAGTTGCAACTTTAACCTACATCAATGGTTTGTTTCGTGAGAACAAAAAAATATATAGGGGATGAATTACACATATCAGGAAATGTGTAGCTGTCTTAAACGGTTACAAAACGTAAGGCTTGAGAATTGTAAATGCTCCCCTTGGTGTATAGCTCCTCCCTTGATTGGGGCACCAAGAAAATCGAGTAGTTGCTAACCTAAACTATAGTGCTAACAAAAACAAAGTTAGTAGAAAAATGCACATATATATATGATGATGATTTGGATTTATATGCACAAGACACTTCGTGGGGAAACAAATCATGTATGTTTTTGGTATATGCACTCAATTTTTCTAGTGTGGACTAAACCAAAAAAATGATGAATGCTTAAGACATGGAAATGTTTTAGGAACCAATGACAATATTCGACGACACATGCTTAAGGAATAAGAATCAACCAACACCCTTTGATATTGTATCGACTTTAATAAACGAGAACAAAATTCGTTTATTAATTGACACGCTAATGAGAAGAACTTCTTTAGATGCATTTTGATAATGAGTGTTAACGTTTTATTTTAAGAAGTAAGACATGATATAAGAATATCATTTCAATCTAACAGATAATGATTTGAATTCGGATAGACTTTTATCAAGGGTTGTATTGAAAGATTCCTGATCAAGGTTTCTTGGTTAAGCATTATGTATGCTTTTCATGATTGGGGTGTTTAAGGATGAACACTATCGTAAGACTTTAGGTCAAACTCAATGTTTGACGATAAGGATGAATTGTTGAGTAACATATTCTAAATGTTAACTTTTGAACCTAGGGACGAATGTTATCGAAATATCTTGGCGAGGAATATTACTCTAAAAGAAGTAAAGAAAATAAAGATGAAATGATATGTTCTTTGAAACAAAGAAGGAATAAGCGTGAAGGAAATGAAGGTGATGGGTAAGGTTTGACTAATATGGTTTAGATGAAGAATCGTTTGATCAATGGTGGATTGTTGTGATGATGATGGTGAGAATGAGGTTGTATTTATAGTAGAGTGTGTAGTCAATGGGTGAAGATGAAGTGCCTTTGGTTGATGGTGTTTTGGAAGGTGCATTAGGAGCACTTGGTGATGATAGTTGAAGTTTGGGGGATGGGGTTTTGGTGTCTTCATTTGTTAATATCATGATTGAGTTACTTTGGTTAGTTTGATTATGAATTGATGGTGGTATTACCATTCATGTGTAATAACCAATTGTCGGTGATTAACAACACTTGAAGCTTTAATATCTTTCTTTGTGTTTTTTTTTTCCTTTCCCCACTTGCTAGAAGTGGAAATGATTTGGTAGTTCTTTCATGGGGGACATTGGATGAAAAAAAGTAAAAGTCACGGACGATTGTAGTGACTGATAACACTTGAAGCTTGACTGTCCTTCTTTGTGTTCTTCTTTTTTTTTTCTTTTTGTACTTGCATAGAGTTGAAATGTGATTTGGGTGGTTCTGTTCATGGTGGTGTCATTGTGATGAAAAAGTGAGTGTAGCGACAATGTGATGACTCGATAAAACTTTGAAGCTTGAATGTTTACCTTGTGTTCTTCACTTTGTTGTATAGTGGATATTGATGCATTTGATTACGAAATTTCACTTGAATTTTTGACAACTAGGTCATACATTGCTATGAGTGTTGGGATATGAGGATGATAGCATTTAATTGCGATCAGTTTGTACAACATAGGCTCATCATGCTTTGTTGATTGTCGGGATATGAGTGGTGAGATGCCTTGCATTTTCAATAGTTCACTTTGGTGGTTTGGGATGCACTAGAACTAGTTATGAGGTTTTATGGTTATGAGGTTTGAGTGTATGGTAGAAGTTATAGTGGTGAACGATATGTGTATCCCTTCCATTAAATTCGTGCTCATCCGGACATAAATTAAGAAATAAAAAGAATAAATGAAGAAGAATAGAGACGCAAGTGATGAGCTTGACAAAGTCAAGACAAATGATGGTTAGCATACAATGAACTTCATCCACGAAGTTATGTAGCTCTTCTCGAGCATTGTGAATGTTCATAGAACAATCACACGACGAGGTATGAGGTTATCTTAAAGGTAGTATCGAAAAAGGTGGATGGAAGGTATTAACCATCTATTTTATAATAGAGGCATGATTAAGGTTTTTGTAAAACAAATTTGACATGAACAATGAGTGACATTTTAATTGCACATTTCGTAAATTAAAAAATACTTAAACATTTTGGACAAAAATATTTAAGTTGTCAATACTTAGAGGTGTATTAGATTTTTATCTAACCTTACCTTGACGAAAGAGTAGATCATTTTGAAAAGAATGAGATGATGATTAAGGGAATGTGTGAGTGCAGACTCTAGGAAACTTAAGACCATTTAGAGACTATTATGACCTATTGGATTGGGATACTTAAGGTTCGCATGGTATAGGGGTATACATTCTAGTGTCAAGAAAACTTACTATAAGCATAAGACATATAGGTTTGTGGGAGTTTTCTATGAATGCGTCCACACATATTCAATATAGATTTAATGTGTAAAACTATTGACATTAAACATTTAATTTGAGATAGCATATCTAATTCGTTAATGCATCAAATCGATATATGTGTAATATGCACATTTTAACATGTAAAGTCATGTAAAATGACGCATTTACAAAACTTATTTGCAATTAAGCATTTAGGAGCATGTTTCATTTTAGATTATAAAGCTAAGAGATATTCTATCTAAGATTGCTAAAATAGAGATGAACTCCTTTACTAATGTATTTAATACTAAGCAATTACAGTTGGGCAATCAAGATAATCAGAAGACATATAATTGCATTGTGTTTTGGATTGACTAAGAAAAGGCCTAATTTCTAACTACTTATTGTGCACTCCTAATGATATACAAACTCTATCAATGTATACTATCCTTAGGAATATTTAGGAGAACCATTTAATCAAGTTAGAGAATGAGTATGAGACTATCACTAGTGGTGCTCAATTCAGGCTAAACACGACTATTTTTAGGGTTAGACACCGAACCCACTCTCACTCACCTTGGAAGCATTCAAATGGTTAGGGGCAAATTGAATTTCTAGTGCGATAGATTCTCCAGTTGTCATTCTCATGTTGAACAAAATGGAATTCTTATATTTTCCTAATGAAATGTAGCAAAGATAAAATTCGTATTATCTTTTCATAGAGGGCCTACCATGACTCAACTAACATGCTTTAATCCTAGTTCGCGTAATCTTAAGCAAGATAAGTGGAATTCTTATATAAGTGTAAGTAAGATGTTTTAAGAATGCTCCATTGCATGTCTTGAGAAATGAATCTCATCAATATTATTTATCTTAATTGAGTTTGTGATTCTTTAATGATAAATGATTTTAAAAAGAAACATATTTTATTCTTAAGCAAATATGATTTTCTAAGATTATTATTTTTATCATAGTTGTATACCATAATTAAATAGGTATTTGAATAAATGTATTTTTACTTGTTTATGCATTGACACATATTGTCATAGGTTATTTTTCAATTCTAATAACTTATATTTTTCAAATTATATGTAATGTATTTTCTTATAACACAACCATTTATGCTACGAAGAAAATAAAATGCATAGGATATATATTATCCTTTATAAATCATTTAATATGATAAGTTCATAAATTCCTTAAACATAATGTTTCTCAAACATCATGTTATCCTAGGTGAATAAATAAGAATAACATTCTTATTTAAGAAATTTAGTCGTTCATAAATATGATATATGAGTTTTAAGTTGGCTTTTTAGTTGTAGGAGCAAAGATCTAATTTTTTTTAAAAATTTTGTTTGTAAATTTGCCGTGTTTGGTTTTCGGAAATTGACACATGTAGCAATTGTATTGCAATGGTAAATTTTTGAATATTTCGGACGATACATCCATTTGTCAATCCTCTTCATTATGTATGTCATGCATGTATTAAACAGTTTTGACTTATTTAGAACACAAAACTATTGGACAAAGTTTAGACTCATATGGCGATTAATCATACACGTGTGAGTTATGTCCATATGCATATTCTTTTCATCTACAAACGGATGCAATTAATTTTCATATCAATCTAGTGTGATTGAGTATGTAGATGCAAGACAATATCTTGTATTATGTATTTGATGAATCTTGAAACTAAACAAATAAGAATCTGATTTCTTGTCCATACTCAAAAACTTGTCAATTAGATTCAATAAATATATCAACCATAATTTGAATAATGAATTGATATATTCTTGAAATCTTTCTTAACCCTCACGAACACTCATTTAAAAAAAATAGATAAATATTTAAATAGTGGTTTATTCATTATCCCAAAATTAGTTGTAAAATTTTACTTGTGCTAGAAACTATTTGTTTTATGTATAATATACATAGTTTTTGACATTTTATGAGTATGAGTTTTCTAACCATTTTTATACAACACACATCTTTTGTAAAATACTATATGTTTTTAAAAAATATATATAATTATGTGTGTATGTTTGAACCATGCAAGCACAAGCATTCTCTTTTTCTTAGTTATAGATGTATTAATACAATCTTTTCTTTTGTTTGACCAACCCAAGGTCAACCAAGCAAGTTATTAAAAATATTTAACCGTGTTGTTGAAAAATAGATTAAATCGTTGGGAAATATTTAGCGTGAACTAGTTTTAATACATTTTAATTAATATACTTGACAAGTTATTGATCCTCTTATTCCTAAATATATTTCCATACCCTAAAGATTTACAAGTTGTTTTATGTAACATTTGTAAGTTAAGTGATCTATGCCTATTATGGCAATGCAACGAAAAATTTGAATCTTAATGCAGAAAGAAATCTAGCATAAGTTTAGTTATGCATAATCCGAAGAAACTAGCTACAGACAAATAGTATACCCGGCACATGTGCGTAGGACATTCAATTAGCTTATTACAAATAGCAACGATCATTTAAATAATTTTTATAACTTAAAATATAAAGAAGTGACTATAATCACATAGCATACCTATAAACGTACTTCGCGTAGTTGTTGTGTATTAGATTACATTAATGTATACTTAGCTCGTTTTGTTTGAGGACCAATAATTAGTTTCCTCCCATTTCAAAACTAAGTTTTAATATTTTTGAAAAGTTAATTACATCATTTTTCTAAAGAATGCCGACTATAAATGTATACGACTCGATAGGAAAGACAAAATACAAGTTTTACGTTTTAAACGAGACTCAACATTATTGACATAAGTAGTATTTTTACTTTATGACTAAATTAATGTTTGAAATAAATATTGGAAGTTATTTTTATATGAAAGTATAATCAAATTCTCTTCGAAAGGCGGTGGCACGACTTCTACGGACTTACGATTGATTTTATATGATTTTTCAAAGTTCTAAAAAAAACTGCCGATCAGACAGGGGTTCCCCTTAAAAGTTGAGGGGCCGCCTAGGAATTACAGGGAGCCCGCCCTGTTAGGATATCATGTTCATCACTCAAACAACATAAATAAGAAAAATAGATTTTAGAAGAGGGAAAGTAAAAAAACAAGAAAAATGGTTACTTGTTCCAAAATAAGGGGAATAAGGAAAAAAATGAGAAGCAACACTCCTCTCCACACTTGGAGAGGGGCTATACATAGTTACAAGAGAAAACTATTCTTAGGAGGGCTTTTGAGTTGGGGGTTCATAATACTAATGGCTTGAGCCGACACAAGGCCCAACTAGCTTTATAAATTCCGTACACACTAGTTTTACTTATACTAGGCTCAGAGGAATATTTAATGACCATCTCTTTAATAAATACACGGCTAACAATCTCCTAGGGGTGGTCATTTCAATGAGGATCCTTCTTGTGACGTTCTTGAGTCATGGAGCCTGGTATCTTGGGATTCCTTTTGAAGTTCCTTTGCTTGCTTGTGATCTTGGATCTTGATCTTTAACTTGATATTCTTTGACAAAATACTAATATCTTGGTCTTTGGCCTTGATTTGTCTTGACTACTGAGATAATCTAAATATTTATCCTTGAATCTTTATTGCCGCTTGCGATCTGTGGTCTCCTCCCTTTATGCTCAGATCTTAAAAGCTTAGCTAACAATCTCCTCTAACATTTTCTTTAACATGATTACTATGTACATTATATTTTCTTATGAGGAGTGCTTGTTCATCAGAGATTGCGGAAGACTTTGATAGTTTGAGCTTTCATCATGTATTAATCTTTGTGGATTGAGCATGAGGTCTTGAATCTTGACTCGTCGAGGACTAGAAGCTGCTATCGTCAGAGAAACCTGCAAGAATGGGTTAGAGAAAAACATATATGGACAAAAGTGTCTTTGTCACTTTGTCGAATATGGTTGCAATAACCACGGTTCCCCGTTAATCAATATAAATACTGCCTGTGATCAGGTAGAATGAAAAGAATCTCCTTGACAGGGTTTCACAGCTGCACTAGCCGTTCTCGTTACCGAAGCGTAGCAGTCTTCAAAGAGACAAACACGGTAAGAGTGAATCAAGATCGTTTACTATCTTTCTGATTGAGCCGTCAATTCATATTCTGGAAAAGTTGATTATGTAGAAGCGCACCATCTTTTCTTTCAGTTGACACACAGTTTGATTCATATAGACTCTCGCAAGTCACCTACCAAGAGTTGTTGATTTGTTGGCCGCATGAAGGTATTCCTCTTCTTTTTTTATTTTTTTAACTGTAAATACTAAAGAGTATCAACTCTGTTGTTCTGGACAATTATCACAGGATAATGCGTAGGACTTATGATACAAATGTGTATAAATGATTGTACACATTTTGTACTATTGAATTTATGTGTCCTAGTGAAATTTTTGATGGGATCTCATTGGCTCTAGACTCTATATGTGCACATTTGTTATTTGGTAATCGAGGTCTGGAGCGACCGCCCACCTTTTTCAATATTCAACGATCTCGGAATGATGAAAGCCGAGAGAAATGTGTTGATCGCCGTGAAGAAATGAATCAGAACTCTTTTGAGAGATTATGAGTGGCTAGGAGGGTTGTGCATTGCATCACTGGGTCTATGATGACTTGTCTTCATTATCAGAATCATCTTTGTGGATTACCGATAGATTATGCATTGACCCGGTTTCTGCCAAAGGTTGTATGGCTGGGCTTCTATTTTCACCCTTTATCCATTACAATTCTTTTTCATTTCTTCACCCCTTCAGTGCTTACCGAGACTTCATGACTAGTACCTTGTTGGGTTTGTTCCAGCACTAGCTCCATCTCAGTCTGCACTATTCCCTTATTCTCACTTTACTCCTTTTTTCAATCATACCTAGGACTTCTACTCTATCTAATGGAGTGTTCCTGGGTAGATCCCTCTGGTTCTGGCTGGATCATGGAACGAATATTCCTAACTCCTAACCGCCTTATACCTCCCTGAGAAAATAACAGTTGGTTCGGTCTTTGGAGATATTGCCATGAAGATCCATAAAACATTATAATGAAAAATCAATCTACGTGTCTGTGAGAAATCATTTGAGACAATTTTGAGTGTTTCCAGAGTTACCAAAAAAGCTCCCCTCCTACACATTATGCACCATAATATGAATGATTTTTGGCACATGCGAGGTTTAGGAACGCACTTATTGATTGAAGATGTATCCGTTATTAATCCGTATGATCACATTTTAATCATTATTCTCCCCCGCAAAAATTGCATATGTGTTTACAATTTTTGAAAATTAGTGAATAAAAACAAGTTAATGTCGGAATTCACTGATAGCCTAACAAAGCTATTGGGGAGTAACGGAGAGCATGCGAAATGGTTCATATTATTATACTCCCCCTCAATTATTGAATAGTTGAAAACTTGGATGGGGTAGTTTGTTGAGCACACAAATTTTGAATGAATTTGAAATTTTCTTTTTGAGAATATCTGAAAATTTCGTGCTCAACAGGAAAATATGTAAGTATATCGTATGTCCAACAATTGTCCTTAGAACTCTCTTGAGCATCAAACTTTGAATGTTTTTATTATGACTTTGTCAAGATCCGAAAGATTAGGAGTTTCCCGTTGTGTAGAAAAATGTACATAAATGAACATTTTTCTTTCTTTGAAGACCGAGTCCTAAGCTGACATTTACTTAGAAGTCGTAGAGAAAAAGAGAAAGGACATGTTTTGAAAGCATTTAAAACTCTCGCTCGAACTTCATTTATTCACCTGTGTTAATATTAATCAACATTTCTAGGTGCGCAAATGTTATCGATTGTCGAGAGACATGTTGGAGAAGATTCTTTTTGTATTTTTGAAATTTTTTGATTTTGTATTTTGTTTTTATAGGTTTTATATTTTTTATATTTTGTTTTTCTTGGTTTTATAAATCAAAATAAAGAGAAAGATCAAAAATATTTACAAGTCGAAGTTTCCATCAGCAGTGATAGTTGTTTGCTACGTTGAAGTAGATGAAGATTTTTTGAATCGTGATTGTTGTTGACATTTATCCGATGCTCAGCAGTAGTAACAGCGGAAGACTTTGAAACAACTGAATTTTCTTATTTTATATTCGTCGATAACAAATGGACCCGAATAGACTATCATATCCACTGAAGTGAAAGCGAGAATATTTCTCTTCTTTTTAAGGTAAAGTATATATTTATATATTTATAAGTATTTTATATTTATATTTATATTTATATTTTAAAGGGTATAATCAATTTTAATCACACTACATGCCTTGTTATTATCACATTAGTTTAAAGTCTTGCCAAATTCCCCATTTTAAAATCTGCACGTACTACCATGTAATGGGCATACCTTAGTCAGTCTATTGACTATTACCCAATTCGTATCATACCCACTACTTGATCTTGGAAACCTTGTAATAAAGTCCATAATTATTTTATCCTACTTCCACTCGGGTATCTCTAGTTGTTACAATAAACTCGAAGGTCTTTGATGTTCCAGCATTCACCTTTAAAAAAGACAAACAATTGCTAACATAGGTAGCAATATCCTTCTTCATACATGGCCACCATACATATCTCTAAGGTCATAGTACGTCTTATCCGTTTCCGGATATACCAAATACCTCGATGCATGAGCCTTGTCCATAATTAATGTCCTTACATCATCTATTAATGGAACCCATATAAACTTCATACCTCCATCTTCTTTCCTTTCCATTAGTTGGTCCAGGCCACGTAGCATTTCTGCTGTCGCGTTCTCTACCTTGCCTCTTTTCATGAGTACACAACCTAATCATTAATTTGGCGCGTCGGAGTAAACTACAAAATCTTTGGATCCATCAGGCAATGACAATATTGGTGCATCACATAAATTGTCCTTCAACGTCTGAAAAGCTTCCTCTTGTTCCTTGGCCCACTAATACTTCCAAATCTTCTGCGTTAGTAAAGTAAGGGGTTTAGCAACTGATATGTGAGAAATCACATATCCTTTCTATATCAAAAATGGCCCTTAAATGATTAAAATGTGCAAAAATATGCTTGTATTTATGTATTTTGTTGTTTGTGAATGTGTAGGTACGGATGATGCAAAAATCATAAGAAAACGGTCAAAACTGAACAAACACGGACACGAGAACGGAAAGAGTGCAAAAGAGCCGAAAGTTTTAAGTAATGCCTCTAAGTCTTAAGGACAAACACTACTGCTTCCAATTCTAGGTTGTGTGTTGTAAAACTCTTCTCATGGATCTTTAATGTCGTGTATTGCATAGCGACTACCTTACCTTTTTGGTATGATACATAACCTTATCCTTTAATTCGACGTGTCCAGTATACTACCAAACTCTTTGATTCATAAGGAGTGACAATAATGTTACATCACATAAATTGACCCTTCAACATCTGTAAAAATTCCTCTTGTTACTTGGCCTACTCATACTTTCGAATCTTCTACATTAGTTAAACAAAGGGTTTAGCAACCTTAGAAGATACGCCGATGACACTCTATATAAACCTCCAATCCTATGAAGATCATATCTCGGATGGCGTTTTAGGTACTTTTTAATTCCTCATTGCTTCTTTCTTACTAGAGTCCACGTAAATATCATTGTTGTTTACCACGTGTCTGGGAAAACACACTTCTTGTAGCCAGAATTCATACTTGGAAAACTAGGCAAACAACTTTTCCTTCTTCTTGAACAACACAGGTGCTCCCCACAGAGAGTGACTTGATCGAATAAAACGTATATCAGACGAATCCTAAAGGTTACGAACTATCGAATAAGGTATCAAACGAATATCGAATCAAAGGCTAGAAAAACATCTAAGGGATTTCACATATAGAAATAGATGCGGATCAAATGTCATAAGAATCCTTAAAAGGAAGGATAGACTAAATGTACCGATAGAAAATGCAAACAAAAGAATCAACAAGCGTACCACGACAAAATAAACACATAACAAATAACAATACGTATCAAGATTGATGAATGAAAAGATAGGATTCTTATACTAATAACCGACTTTACTCGAAAGAACCAACTAAATAATGTTTTTATAAAAATCAATTTATAATAATAAAGAAAGTCATTTTAAATTAAAAAAAAATAGTCTTAACTGATAATCTTTATAAAAATACATATAATCATGTTGTCATAAACCCCAGAGACAGTTATTTAAACAATTGTATCGCATCTTACCCATATAAATTAACATTTAAACATCCATTTTAATAATTATTAAAATTTTATCAAAACAAGCGATGTATAAAAAAAATTTAATCAGTATCTTATTCATAAATATTACTAAAAAAATGTATTTTTGACCTGCCAACCAATAATCATATTGTTTCAAAATTTATTGTAAACATAGTTTCTTAAAAAAATAAAAATAAAGAGACATTTCTATAAAAGTGTTGTATTCATAAAATCATTTCAAAATAGTTTTCCCCAAACACCATCAAGATATACTTCAAAAAGTTTTCATAATTCGACATTAATATAAAATATGTTACTCAAACAAGGACATCGTAATTCCAAAAGAGATTGTAAAATACCGTAAAGACTCTAACAAAATTTTATTGTTTGAAAGAGAAAGAAAGTACCATGAACCATATAGTCAGAATAATAGTGAAGCGAACATGCTCAAGAGAATTTCATACGAAGACATTACGAACCAAAAGAAGAACGTAAAGACTAATCCGTACTTGCGATCAAAAGAAAAAAAACCCATAGAAAAACGTCGGTACTAACATGTCGCAACATGTTACGAAAACCAAAGGAAATATAAAGAACGGAGTAATGATCCGTACTAATATGTTAGGAACAATTAGTGCTTAAAATAAAATTTTGATACTCATACGAGTAATCAATACAATGAAAGTACCAATGGAACGTACCAATATCCCAAGAAGCAGATCCGAACAACCAATATTCATCAAGACGCCAAGTAGAAAAGTTAGATCACCCATACCGTCATGGTACGAACAAGGGATGCTAAAATGAGGGTCATATATCCGAGCGAATAATCGAGCAGACGAACAAACTCAATAATCATAATAATAGCATTAACGGGTATCCGGGGTATCCGCAAGCGATAGATAGAAGTAAAACTTACTAACTTCATAACTATTCATAATACAACCACACATAATATAACATCTTACACTACCAACTAACAAGCAAACACCGATCAATGCAATCATGGTCACAAGTCTACGTGTGTGATGCCTTTATAATTATGTTGGCTGATATGTGAGAAATCACATATCTTTATTATATCCAAAATGGCCTTTAAATGATTAAAATGTGCAAAAATATGCTTGTATTTGTGTATTTTGTTGTTTGTGAATGTGTAGGTACGGATATTGCAAAAATCACAAGAAAACGGTCAAAACCGGACAAACACGAACACGGGAACGGATAAAGTGCACAAGAGTCAGAAGTTTCTAGCAAAATGTCATCAAAAGTCAACCCTTGGTCAACCGTTGGTCAACCCACAAAAGACAAAAACCTTCAAAATACCCAAAATACCCTTAATGTTAAAATCAAATTTCATCTAAAAACCCTAAATCACTAACATCGATAGCACCTACTTTTATTAAAGACTAACGGTCATTATTTACGTTACTATAAGTCCATTTACCCTTAATCTTCTTCATTTAACCTCACGTCAAAATCATAGGGTAAATCCAAATTGAGGACGTGGCACAACAATTCAAGTGACAAGGTTGATGTGGCAGAGTTATACGTCATTGAGAGCTCTTATTGGTCCAAGCACACAAGGAAGGACACACGGGCAATTAAAGAAACACGCCAATGATTGAGATTTTGCACTAAATCTAGTGCAAAAGAAGCACAAAGGGGTCTGACACACGGAATGCCACGTTGGCAATCCGTGTGACAAATATCAATCCAACGGTCATAAGATAGATCCAATGATTGGCAAAGATTCAAGGGATGAGATCAACTCAAGAGGAGCGTGTAAAGAGAGCCTAGATCATTCTTCTCAAGCTTATAAATAGAGGCCTCTTCACACACAGCAGGGAAGCGAGTTAGATTTTTTTTAGCTTATGTATTTTCTTTTCAAACTGTTTTAGCTTATTGTTCTCTTAGGGTATGTTTGGCGAAAGTAACTGTTGCTGGAACTGGAGATGGAGATGTAGATGGAGATGGAGATTATGAAAAGAGATTATTATTATAAGCTACATGAAGTAGCATTTGATTTTAAGAGATTATGGAAGATTATTTTTTTTATAATCTCATATAAGTTCATTTGCCAAACGAAACTTATATTTTAAATAGCTTATTTTTTCAAAAAATAATCACAATCTCTCCATAATCTTTGGTGCCAAACTTAGCCTTAATGTAATTTCAATTTCCAGTATTGTAATCATCTCTTTCATTAATAGAAATTAAGTTTTTCCTACTATAATCTTTATTTTCTTAGGCTCACTTTTATACAAAACAATGATTAATAATTTGTTACTGTTCCATAAGCTAGTTATAAGCTATTGATAAGCTCAATTAGTCTTTAAGCTAGTTTAGAGCTCATTAATTCACTTTATCGTACTTAAATCTTAAATAACAAGTTCAATATAATGATCTATACGGTTTTAAGCTTTTTGGATGATGAACTAGCAATGGAAGAGTTCATAGGACTTTACTAGCTTATCCTTTGGATAAGCTAGAGCTTTTAGAGTAGCTCCACGAGCATTCAGCCTTGTTTAAGCAAAGGCCATTGTAAGTTTCTTTCTTCTATTTACTTATCTGTCAAATTTCATTCTAATTTTGCATAATAGCTTAATCTGCTTATTATTTGCTATTTGCTGTTTAGTTAGGCTTAATCATGCCTATTTTAGTTATTTAATGTTTGTTTTAGTCATTAGTTAGTTTGAATTTTAGTTTTCTAGAAGTTTTATAGATCTGTCATAAATCTCCAAAAATAAGTAGCATTAGCTTAAAGCTTATTTGTTCTGCTTATTCAGTTGCTTAAATCTGCTTATTAGGACTTATATTAGCTTATTGATATCTGGTATCTATACTTTGATCATTAAATTCGAATTCATAAGCTCAAAATGAACTTAAGTTACTTTAAGGGGTGTTTGGCACAAGGCAGCACTAACTTTAGTTAGTGCTGCCAAGGTCATCTAGACCTTAAGGATGGATTTCAATTTCATTTGTGAATTTATGAGTAAGAAATTAAGGAGCCTAAATGTTAAAATCTAGTTTTTAATCAAGTTAGCAGGTAGTTAATAGATTCTGTTAGTATAAGCTTAATTAAAAATAGCATTATAAGCTCAAGTTAGTTCTAGCTTAATTGGTAGTTTAATTTACTCTCTCTTTAGTGATTTTAGTAGTTTAGCATCAAGTTTTGTAGCCTTCACTTGTTGGTTTTAAGATTTGGTTAATTTGGTGGTTATATGCATCAGATAGCATTTAGGAAATTTAGCACTTTTCAACCTTAAAAATCAGAAGGTTAATTTAGTTTTAGGTCTTAATTTTTTAGCATTCATGTAGTTTAAAGGTCATTAATCAATTGTTTAAACTTGCTTTTTAAAAATAGTTAAGCTGCAAATTAGCTATTTGTCTTTTTAACCAAAATCACACTCAGTTCAGTATAAGCAGTTTTCTATTTACTTTTTCATTAAGCAATTGATCTTTAAAAGGATTTTTAAAAGCTGTTTCATGAACTTTGGAAGTTAAACTTTAAGCTTGTATAAGCCATTTTGTCTTTAGTGTCTTTTAGCTTATAGAAATTGAAGCCTAAAGTTGCCTCTAGGGGCTGTTTGGTTTTCAGAATTAGTGATAGTGCTTATTTGATAATTTTAGCTTATGGCTTATCCATTTAGCAACTTTCTAGCTTAGATTAGCTTTTTAGTTTAGTTTTAGGGTAGTAATAGTTTTTTTATATAATCAGCTTTAGCTTATTTCAGTTTGTAGCCTATTAAGTTAGTTAGAAAAAGCCTAAATGCTATTTGTCTGTTTTCAGCTCATTTTCTGGCTTATTGTTTAGCTTTTATAAAAAGTTGTTTTTATTAATGTTGCTTATTTTTATCTAATCTACAAGTTTGTTTTTTAAAGTTTTTCTAAAAAAAAAGGGAAGATGGAAGTCGAGGGTGAGCAAGGCTCGAACCCCCGACCTCAACATCCTCACCTTTTATAACACAACACTCAACACACTCAATCAACGCGCCCTGAGGACTTTTTCATTTCATCTTTGCACAATTAATTCTTTATATGCGTTTTAGCTCTTTTAGTATAATAATATGTTTTTGCTTATTACACAGCTTATTCGATAAGCCGTGTTTCCACGTTTATTTTTCTTAGATTCTTCATCATTCAAGCTATTTTCTGTAATTTTTTCAGATTTTTCGTAAAACGTTTAGTAATTTTTATATTTAATTTTCTTTAAAATCGTTTTTAATTCATAAAAAATTATAAAAAAGTCAAAAAAATATAATTTTTTTTAGAAAATTTTCTTTTATCATATAGTTTCTAGGAAAATTAGTTTTACTTCCGTAGGGTTAAAATTGCAAAATTTCGATTTTTAAAGAACGAGATTGATTCCCGTTCACATTTTTAGTGTTTTCAAGCCCATATCACCTTCGTTTTTGTTCTAGTTTTCTTTGCCTTAGCTTTTTAGTTAATTTAGACTTATAAAAACCAAAAATATCATTTTAGGACTTAATTTTGTTAATTTAGGGTTTTAGGGCCCGTTTGGATTCCCATTTTGCGTTTTTAGTTAAAGTTTAATTTCCTGTTATTAAAGTTAAGTTTAATTGTCTCTCAATTTTCTGACTTTTAGGATTTTAGAAAACAAATCATCTTCGAACCAATTCAAATCATTGTCCAAATAACAAACGTGGTCTCAATTTCATAAATCTTAGGGAAAACGACCCGGTAAATACTTATCGGTTTAACGAATAATATTTTTGTGTAGAAATTGCTTCTAATCTTTGTTCTCAAGGATTTTTAGTAATTTTCTTTATACTTTTATATTATACGTATATATATAAATTGTCTACATCATGAATAAATGAATGATAACTAAATTTTCCAAAGAACGTCTCTTTACGAGTCGTTTTCTATGATTATGACTGTTGTACTATGAAATAATACCCCAGATTAGCTTCCGCTGCTATATTTGTCAAAATGGGGGTGTTATAGATTGGTATCAAGAGCCACAGTTATAGAGAACAAGGTTGAAACCTTAACTATAACTACTTTTCTTTTTCCATCCAAGAAAGTCCTCCGTGCCACTACATCTCCTGAATAGTATGTAAAGTACATAACTATTATACTATTATATAAATAACTTATGTTATTTACCACTGGGTTGTTAACAGAGTGATGTCTTCTCCCAACCACCCTACTTCTGATATTGAGGATGCTTTTTCCTCTAACTTTCCGGACTATATCCCGGCTTCCCCGGACTATGTCCCAGCTTCACCAGGAAATACTTATTCTAGCTCTTCAAATAACTCATTTGGTTTAGTTCCAAAAGCTTCACCAACTCTTTCACTTTTTCATGATGACCCCTATATGAAGGTCATGCAAGCATATTATGCTAAAGAATCACCTATTCCACCGCCAACTATTGTGCCTCCATCTTCAATGCTATCTCCAATGTTTAATTCTTAAGAAATATTTCTTCCAGAGGAATTATTGCCACTTAAAAAACAAGGCCGTGACCGACCATCCTCCTCTACATCTGCCCTACCTCAAGCATTTGAGACAGGAGAAAGCTCTCGTAAGACAAGTCTGGAATGTCACGAGGAACAAGTTGAGGAAATTTTGAATCACCTAAATGAACTCTCTCTTGACCGCATTGAGTACATGGAAGACAAAATAGAAGGTCTTGGAAAAGGTCGGGTGATCATACAACAAGATTTTGACAATCTGGAAGCTGAACTCCGAGAGTCTCGTACTCAAATTGCTAAACTTCAAAGAAAGCAAATGGGAAATAACAACAAGATTGCTCTGGCTCGCTTCAGGATTGCTAATCTAGAACAAATCATCGAAGATATCCAGGTTCGTCACCAAGCAGATAAGGAAAGTCTTCTGGATGCAATCTATGAACACAAGAACAGCCAGGAAGGACCATCGGACTACTAGATTAGATACTAGTTATAGCTTTTGATAGAACCTAGCCACGGGATGTGTGGTATAAATAACAACACTTGTCAAATTTTGACTATGTACAGTACAAAGGCAAGTTGTTCATGATATAATACAATGGTGATCCCGTTATACCTTGTTGTTTCATATTACCGATTTATATTATTCATCCTATATCCAAACCTGGAGATAACGATACACGAGAAATTTTAATAATATGCATCATTATCTCCGTCTTCATCATTATGAATCTTACCGTGACCCTTAGAAAATAAACTAATAAGTTAGATGCTTGTTAGAATTCATATCAAATAAGTATTTATGATTTCAATATCACTATTGTTAAAAATGCTTAAAGTTCAAAAATAAGCATTGCATTTTAAGCATTTTAAGACTTGTGATATCATTCTTATTACGTGTTGTCTTATGTTGATAGAATGCCTCCCAAAAGGACATCAACATCTGAAGCACCAGCCATGACTCAAGCTGCCATCAGGAAACTAGTTGCTGACAGTGTTACCGCAGCTCTGGAAGCACAAGCTGCAACAATGGCAAATGCTGACAATACCAATAGGAACACCAGAGAAAGAGAAGCTCATGTAGCAAGAAAGTGTAGCTACAAAGAGTTCTGTGAACTGCTAAAAACCTATCAACTTCAAAGGTTCCAAAAGGTTTTAGCTGTTGGACTTATCGTTGGTTTGTGCGAACTGAATTCAGTTGTTTTCTGTAGAAACTATATCGAAGATACAAGGATGAAGTTTGTACTGGTAGATTTAACTGAAGAAGTCTCTATCCTGGTGGAATTATTTTTCCCACCTTATTGGGATAGAAGAATCTTACAGATTACCTGGGTTAAAATTCATAAGCTTTTGAACCCTTATTCAGTATTTCCCCGAACTGGGTCCAGAAGATGGAAGACGAATTTTACCATCTAACTGTGAAGGGAATGATCTCAAGACATATGTGAGAAGATTCCAAGAATTGGCAACCTTGTGTCCCACTATGGTGCCAGATTCTGAAAATAATGGGAAGTTTTTACATCGGGCCGATTGCTCGAAGTATTGAAGGGACATGTTACCGCCTCTAAACCCTCAAACTCTAGAGAAGCATTAACATGCCTGAGGCTAATGGTATCAGGTTAACAAGAAACACTCGGTGCAAGTATCAAGTGATCACAAATGAAAGTTTAACGACAGAAAGAAACTTTCAACAACAACAACTACCGTAACACCAACATTAACAACCGCTACAATAATCACCAACCACAACAGAACAGAAGACAGGAAACCTTTAGGTCTTATGCTGTCACTCTAACTAAAAACAATAGGTATTTACGGGGAAACCGTCTGCTTTTGTAAGAAATGATTTATGTATCTCTTAGGACCTTGCTCTGTCAATGTGTAATACTTGGCCACAAGGTGGTCCATCCTGAGCAAGAACTACCATACAAAAACAAGGGCCAGCCACTGGAAAAGTAATCTGCTACCAGTGATAGTTACTTGTCATGCCTATGGAGAGAAAGGCATTATACAATAGAGCCAAAAGACCACCACAACAATCCCAGGGAAGAGCCCTTATGGTTTGAGGGATAGGAATGCTCACCAAGACCCGAACGTAGTCACGGGTATGTTCCTTCTAAACCAACATCTAGCTAGAGTATTATTTGATTTTGGAGCCGATAAAAGCTTCGTATCCATATCTCTTGCCTCTATGTAAATATTTTCACCCATTACAATAGATACCTTTTACAATATCGAAATGGCTGACGAAAACCTAGTAAGCACAAACATTGTTAATCAGGGTTGCACCCTGACCTTGTTAAACCAACCCTTCAAAATTAATCTTATGCCAATTAAACTCGGTAGTTTCGACGTTGTCATTGGTATGGATTGGTTATCCAAGTATCATGCTAGAATTATCTGTGATGAGAAAGTCGTCCACATCCTAATCAACGGTGAAACTTTGATCATCCGAGGTAATCAAAGTAAAACCGACTAAGTATCAGATCCTGTATAAAACATGAAAGATATATATCCCGAGGTTGTCAAGTTTTCATAATCCAAGTAATGGAAAAGATTTTTTGTTTAGTCAGACGAGAAAAGACTAGAAGATATCCCAGTAGTCAGAGAATTCCTAGAAGTTTTTCCTGAAGATCTACCTGGCCTTCCTCCCGTTCGCCAAGTAGAATTCCAAATCGATCTAATTCCAGGAGCGGCACCGGTTTAATGCTGACGCACTTATAGATTAGCTCCTTCAGAAATGCAGGAACTATCTAACCAACTTCAGGAGTTATTAGATCGAGGTTTTATCCATCTTTCTTTTTGACAAATCTAGGTAATCGAGGTTATTAGCTCCTGTCTTGTTTGTCAAAAAGAAAGATGGATCCTTCATAATGTGTATCGATTACCAGGAGTTGAATAAACTTATCGTAAAAATCGTTACCCATTACCCAGGATTGATAACTTATTTGACCAAATTCAAGGTTCGAATGTTTACTCGAAGAGATTGATTAAGATCAGGGGGGCTTTTTTATTCACTCAAATGAAAGAATTAGAGTCAGGGATGAGATATTCCCAAGTCTGCTTTTTAGAAAAACAGATACAAATATTATGAATTTCAAGTATAATGCCTTTGGTTTATCTAACGCACCTGCTTATATTCATGGAATCTCATGAACGTTTGTGCTAATAACCAATACTTGGACAAATTTCGTTATAGTGTATAATCGTTTGATATTCTATTAGTTCTCTGTTTCAAAGATTTTCAACAGAGCACGCATAACTCATCTTGAGAATAATTCCTAGAAAAATAATTAAATCAAGAAAGAGAAGTTGTATGCAAGTTCTCAAGTATGATTTCTGGATTTGTTTTGTGCAATTTCTTTGGACACTTAATTGTAGGTCAAGGACTTCATGTTGACCCCGCCAAGATTGAGCATGTAGTTAAAATTGGACATTCCTACTACACCCATAGAAATTTACGTCTATTCTCAGGAGATCTTGCTATTTATTATCGGAGATTTATCAAAGATTTCTCGAAGATTGCAAAGTCTTTGACTGAATTAACCCAAAAAAAGAAGAAGTATATCTGGGAGACAATCCAAGACCGTCAGCCTTTCCAACTGCTAGAATAACTAGATGCTATGTGAAGCATATCTTAGCATTACCAGAAGGAAATGACGATTTTGTTGTTTACTTTGATGGATCCCATCATGGTATGGGAGCGGTGCTGTTAATGCCAAGAGAGAGGTTAATGCATCATGCAATCCGACAACTTAAGCTAATTAAAAAAGCTATACACTCATGATCTCGAATTTGGAGCAGTAGTGTTCGCTCTTAAAATTTTGAGAATCACTATTGTATGCACCAATTTGTTATGTGTTCCACTGATCATAAAAATGGCTTCAGTTATCCTTGATCAGAAGAGTTGAAACATTGAGCCACACGATGTTGGTAGAATTGCTTGCAGATATGATTGTGAAATTCGCTACCATCTGGAAGGCATGTCGTTAGCATATGTCTAAGCCGAAAGGAACGAATCAAACCACTCCGAGTTAGATCATTAGTTATGACCATTCATCCAAAATTACCATCACAAATTCTTGAAGCTCAAACTGAAGCACTCAAGGAAGAAAACATCAAGGTTGAAAACCTACGAGGAATGGACAAAGAATTTGAAATACGTTCTGATGGAAACTCAGTTGTATTAAAAACCAGGCTGGTTACCTCAACTTTTTGGTTATATGAGAAAGAGGACTTAATTCATGCTTGAGTCCCATAATATAATGTATTTCATTCACCCTTGGTTCTGACATGAATGTGTTCTGGATCTAAAGAACTAATTGGAGTGGCTAATTGAAGGCAATCATCGCTGAATATGTTGGCAAATGTTTGACATGTTCTAGAGTTAAGGCAGAATGTCAGAAGCCATCTGGCTTACTGGTACAACCGGAGATTCCTATGTGGAAGTGGGAAAGAATAACGATGGATTTCATCACAAAACTACCCAAAACATCAAACGAACATGACATAATCTGGGTCATTATCGATCACCTTACCAAATCCGCACATTTCATCCCTACCCGAGAGACAAATAGTATGGAAACCCTTACAAGATTATACATAAAGGAAATAGTCTCCCGGCATGGAATGCTAATATCTATCATCTCGGATCGTGACAGTCATTTCACATCCAGATTATGGCAATCATTACAAAGTGCTTTGGGTACTCAATTAGACATGAGTACGGCATATCATCCTGAAACTGGTGGGCAAAGTGAAAGGACCATCCAAACACTCGAAGACATGCTTCGAGCCTGTGTTATAGATTTTGGAAAAGGATGGGAAAAACACTTACCATTAGTAGAATTTTCTTACAACAATAGTTACCATGCTAGTATTAAGGGAGCACCATTTGAGGCACTTTATGGTCGAAAGTGCAGATCACCTATTTGCTGGGCCAAAGTTAGAGATGTTCAACTTACTGGACCATAAATAATCCATGAAACCACCGAGAAAATAGTGCAAATTTAACAATACTTGCAAGCTGCAATGAGAGGGACTCCGAACTAAGAGTTATGCCTAATTTAAGACGAAAGCCTTTAGAATTGCAAAGTTGGAGATCGAGAGTTATGTTTTAAGTGGTCCCTAGTAAAAGGTGTCATCCGATTCCAAAAACGAGGAAAGCTTAATCCCTGGTACATTGGACCATTTAAGATCCTTAAAAGGGTCGGTCCAGTGGCATATAAACTTGAACTTCCTAAAGAACTCAGAAATGTCTACAATACCTTCCATGTTTCTAATCTAAAGAAATTCTTATCTGGCGAATCCCTTGTCATTCCAATGAAAGAACTTTGGCTTGATGACAAACTCAAGTTTGTAGAAGAACCAGTGGAAATCATGGATCAAGATGTCAAGCAACTAAAACAAAGTCGTTATTTCCTATAGTCAAAAGTAAGATGGATTTCAAAGAGGACAAGATATTACGTTGCGGATGGGATCGCAAGATCAAATTCGTGCCAAGTATCCACATCTGTTTTCAAACATCACTCCGGCATCCAACTAAATCTCGGGACGAGATTTCTTTTAAGGGAAGGAGACTATAACAACCCGTAATTTTCATCAATGTAATTATCCATCTATTAAATTAGATGCACTGTAATATCCATCTATATATACCACCTTTTACAAGGGAAAATTTTGCTTTATCTCATTATGAACGTAACTTGCATCTCTATAAGTAAACCTAGCTCATGCAACCTAACTTTGCCCAATTTTATCTTTGTTTATATCAATGTAACATCATAAGATGTCAAGTCTATATCTTTCAATATCCTTTTTAACAAAGTTACTTTCACCCATTTAACGTACCATTTTCAACGTTATTTCAAAACGAACCTTTAAACATTAATCTGTTTATTTACAAACCTAATTATATGTAATGTATACATATAAAATGAATGTACAAATATTCAAGGCATGTGTAAAAGTATCATAGCATAATATTTGAATTATACTTCCCACCAAAACTATGGTATAACACGTTTAGCTAATGTTAAACTCAATTAAAAGCACAGATTCAAATATAGATTCCATTTTACCACATTTTTCTTCTATTTTCTTACAATTACCATAAGAACTAATATAATGATCATAACGTACAACATTTAAACCCTAATTACCCTAATTCCTAAACCATCTACGTCCTCAAACCAAAAAAACCTAACCGAATCCCTAAACTAGTTTTTAAACCCCTAATTTCATTTTAAAAACCTTAACTTTAAACCTAAATCCTAACAATAAAAAACCTAATCCTAAACCCTTAAATTCTATCTTAAACTTACCCTAACTCGAATTTAAAACCAAAAACCTAACCAAACCTTACATACACATCCCAGACACCCTTTATTTTCTATTTTTGACCCATTTTAAACCAAGCTAGCATCCTAGCACCACCATGACCTCACTACTACATTCACCAAGCACCTTACCCACCTCCTTGCCTCCTTGTTGCTTACAATACTTGGTTACCAAGCAAACACCCTACTTCGTCACCTTTCTTGTAAACCGAACCCCCCACAACCCTTCCACCTTGCAAAGCTACACTCCTAGCTCTCCATACTCATCACCTAGCTGCCCTTAGTCATTCACTACAAACCGCTTGGCACAAACCAAGATAACTCTGCCACCAAGGGTTTTGGTTCGACGTAGTACGTATTTTTACGCCATACATACACATACTTTTTCAAACAAACCTCAAATCTTCATCACCAAACACAAATGGAGTTCTAAGGACAGACCTATAAGAGGATCAGAGAAGCACTAAGAATCAGTTTGTAGCCCAGAAGAATGAAGAAGAAGCCATTGAAAGTCATTTTTTGGCGTACGAACCAAAAACACTTTTCGGAACCCTTTCTAGCCTCAAAGTAAAGCCTAAATCTTATTCTATAAATGCTCATAATATATTTTAAGATATTCATAAGACTCCTAAAGTTCCTATCTATGAACTCTTGTTTGAGCTTGGAATCTTCAAACCCATAGGTTTTTTGTTAAAAACCCTAAAAACGACCCGTTTTGATTTCTAGCTAACGAATCTTTTTCTAGTCTTTTGTTTCATTAGAACATCAAATTTTTCCGAGATTTTGGACTTTGATTTGCAAATGTGTTCATGAATAGGGGTATTATATCGTAATTTCTGAAATTTATAACTAGAGGGATGAAAAATGTCCATTTTTTCCTTAAGCTATAACTACGGGGGCCTGTTTTGACAAGTTCTAAAGTTAAAGGTTTAATCTACATATACTTTATAAATAAAAGGATACTAATATATCTGGTGTAAAGTTTATAATAATAGGGTATTTATTGCACATTTTTGTAGGACAAACTATTAAAAATCTAGAGAATATCATAATTTGTTTTATATAAATTATAAAAATATATATTAATATTATAAGACTAGATTTTATTAAAACCCGATACATTTATCGCTATTAATCATCGATCGACGCATTATAAATCAATTACGTTATATATCTAACGTTATTTATCATCTACTAGCTTTTGAAGAAACTTAAAAATTTTATCGTATGATGTTACTAGGAAATTTCATGTGAGGAGTTTCATTTGGGTATTTGTTTTGACAAATTCGCTGGGTTTACGATTTAAAGTGCCCTGGCTCCTCAAACGATATTGCATGACCTTTGAATTATGATAGCCTGAATAGTGATACAATAATTCCATAAATTAATAAATCAAATGTGTATGTTAAACTCTGTAAAGTTTTGAAACCTAAACAATCAAACTAAGACTTGACATATTACCCAGGTTGCGTGTTGACGATCGCCGTTACTTTTTCCTTGATATACTGTTTGTCATATCAATCAGATTTCCCTGTTAAGGTGAGTTCATAGCCTCGCATTTTAAATCTTTGAAATGTTTCATAAACCCGCGAGGGGGATACATGCTATAAATCATGAATACAAGTATTTTTCCAACTGTATGCTATTCTGATGCATTATTGCCTAAGTCCTTACTTTTGCCATTAAGGACACCACTATCATGTACGTTAATTACTTTCGGCGTTAAGCGCGATATGCTGTGAATAAATCTATTTGGGGGAATAATACTCCCGTTGGTGTACTATAGCTTCTGGTAACCAAACGCACTTTATTTGAATCACTATGAGAGTGTTTGGAAAAGGACCCGTCTGGGGCAAATTCTTTCGTGATTATTGATTATTATCAACGGTATCGGTGTTATGAGCTTAGGGCCAATAATACTAATTTCTATAATAATTGTTACTCTTGCAATTATTACTCTTATGGGTGTTGTATAAAAACGTTAAATCCAAATTGCCAAAAAAACCCTACCACCCTCAACCACCCCAACCCTCAATCACAAAACTTGTATTCAAACTGTTTAACATAAACCTATGAATTTCACTCAACCTTTGTGTTGAATTTTTAGCATGTTTATCTTAGGTAACTGAGCATCTTATGGCATGGAGTGGCACAAACTTGAAGATGGCTAAACTGTTATCATTCAAACTTTATGTTTCTAGATTTTGGGATCTCTCTTCTTGTAAAACTCTGATGAATAAATGAATGATAACTAAATTTTACAAAAAACGTCTCTTTACGAGTCGTTTTCTATGATTATGACTGTTGTACTATGAAATAATACCCCATATTAGCTTCCGCTGCTATATTTGTCAAAATGAGGGTTTTATAGATAACCCTATTAAAGATTCTACCTGACAATTCATACTTTCTAACTCATGTTCCAAAGTGGCATTTATGTAGTCGTGACTTCCTTTTTTAGGAAAATTGGGTCATCCCACTCTTCATCTTCATATTGGGCTAAATCCTCAATGGTGTCCCATGCTAATTCTGCCCTTAATTTTCTAAGTCTCTCGCCTGCTGCATAATCAATGGTCATTAGAGTGGCGTAGTCGACAAGATCGTAAAAGATTTGAACTTGAAGCAATAAATCAAGACCATGATGAGGGACTTTTTAGAGTAAGTCCTTCAAACGAGTTCACGCATCATAGAGAGATTCATCTTGATGTTGTTGGAACATCAAGATATCATTTTGAAGTTTAGCAGTTCTTCCTAGTGGGAAAAACTATACGAGGAAACAAGTGATGAGATCATCCCAACTCAAGATGGATCCCGTGGGTAGATAATCAAGCCAATTGATAGCTTGGCCATGAAGAGAAAAGTGAAATACACGCAAATGAGTAGTATTTCTTGTATCACCATTAAGGTCAATGGAATCTATAATTTTGAGAAAGTCCTTAAGATGATGTATCGGGTCTTCAAACCTAAGTCCGTGGAATCCACATCTGTTTTGCACCAACTGGATGGTGTCAGATTGCAGGTGGGACACATTGGATTCTTCGGGAAGCTCAATGGCGTTTTGGTAGCCCTCATTGCTAGGTCGAGAGTAATCTCCTAAAGTACGTTGTTGGGTTTGAATTTCTGCCTCCCGTGATGGTCAACTCATTAGTAAGTAGACCTAAGCTAGATAGAATCTGAAACCTAGACTATTCCCTAGCAGCAGCGCCAAAAACTTGATGCGCAGGTTGCAACGCAAAAGTTTTACAACCCTCCTAGGCAGAGTACCTAACCGTTGTAGTGTAGTATAGGCAAGACTCGGGGGTTATTATCATTCTCTAGGGGAATAGTTTGGGTAGGCTCGAATTGTAAGATACTAAGGTCTAAGGATTGAGGGAAGACTATTTTTAAATTTTTATGTTTTTTAGAAAGAAAGTAAAATCTCAGGTTTGAAGAGGTTTTAATTAAGCTAATAACTACTCCTAATTGCAAGAAATAAGATAGGTTAGAAAACAATTATACAACGAAGCGTATTTACCTAAGATGCACTATTCCTTGTTAGCTATCCGATTCTACCTATTGCTTTGTGATGTGCTGTCGTTGTATGGTATATTTAAGATGATTCAAGTTTTAAATTTATATTTTGCCGACTAAACCAAAAACAACACTTTAACGGGCAGTGTACCCGATCAGTAGTAGTTTCGTGGTAAGTAGGGTGTCGAACACTTGAAGCGAGGTTAAATCTATCAATTTAATTAATATCTTGGTTATCTAATCTATGTTAATTCTATTCTATCCTAATCCTATGTTAAACCTATGTCAGTCTAAATCCTAGATCTAACAAGAAAAGGGGGGGGTTAGCCTGAGAGACTGGCACGGTTTGGTTGGTGTCTATAATCAATTCAAGGCACTTTTACCCACGCAAGCTAATTAACAAAAGATGAAAGAGCGGTCAAACCTTATATAAGAAAACTGTATTAACCATTATTAATCCGATTAGAACGTTGGTTTGTTTATTTAGTGCAATGATTTCTTCTCTCGAGGTGGCATATCATTCTTAAGACTTAGGCGTTACATCATCCTAAGACCTAGACACATTATTACGTCACAAATTAAAGCCATCCTTATTTGCTGATTTATAATTTATCTTAAGGATTAAAACAATGGTGATCTTGTTAAACCCTAGCTCATAGAGACTTTACCCACTTACTGCTTAATGGCAATTTATACACTAGTAGTCCACTTGTCCAACTATCCAATGGAATCAAAATGTTACTTGTTGAATTATCTAGGTCACCTGCTAGTCAACATGATCAATAAACCATTGGCAATATCCAATTAACTAGTTAAGCCCAAAGCGTATCCTAGACACAGACTTAGAAGGACAATATTTGTGTAACTATGATTCTAGATGTATAAATTACTATATGGAGAGCTATCCCAGACTCTAGATTACTTGGTCTGTATCACTAGATCCAGTTGAATGATAGGTCGCATACAAAAGCGCGTAAACAAGTATAAATTGATAAACATAAACAAGCATTCAACGATAAATCAAGAAATCGAGATAAACAAATACCAAACATTCAGATCTTCATAATAATGGCTAATACCCGAAGGTATTAGCCTTCAAACGTCATAATAAATACAAAAGCAATTATTTAGCCAAGGTAAACTAACCGAGTTAACGAATGATACCAAAAACTGAACGATTACTAAAGTATATGGAATTACACGATGTCTCCTATAGAATTGATAACGTTGCTCGACCTCTTCTGCTCTTTTTCTCCTCTGAAAATCGACTTTTATGGTTTAGGTATCGAGAATATGATTTAGCACACTTAAAACTCGTTTTTGAGTTTTCTATTTATAAGGTCTGGAAGTCGGTTCGATACGGCGTATCCAAGGATTAGATACGGCGTATTGGGGATTTCTTGGAGTAGGGACCACGCTTGATATCTTCCAGAATATTATATTGATTCCATAATTCCAATACGGCGTATTGGTCTTCTGGATACGGCGTATTGAGCTTTATTCCTCGTGGTCTTTGGTGAGTGCAGGCACAGATACGCCGTATCTTCCTTGATGGATACGGCGTATTGGTCTTTAGAATAGTAATCTTCAAAATATCTTCATTTAAGCTCCAAAATGCGCGCCTTTTGCTAACTTTCACCAAGTACTCCATAATTACTGCAATTCTTAAATATAAACGATTAAGTAACAATTCTTTGCAATAACTATACAAAATGGGTTAAAGCACTTATTTGATCTATTACAAGTACACAACCAAACACCTCACGAAATAGGAAGATGAAAACACTCAAATCACTCAACTAATCTATGTGGTAACATGTAACTAATTCGCTCAATTGCTCGGTCGTGACGAGTATTCTATCATAAGCTTGGCAAGGATACACATCTCCACCACTAAAGCTAAGGAGTAACAAGTTTATAAAGGTAAATATAGGTTTTTTTATGGAAAGGCTTACGGTTGATCATTCTACAATCTTTCACTAGAAGTACCACTCCAATAAGGCAGCTAAAGCACACATACATGGCCGTAACGACGGAATAGACATGTGTGTTCGATCACATCCTCATTCAAATTTAACCAACGGTTAGGATGAAGAATGATATAGGGTAGGAACCTTCTAACTTTCACCAAAAGTCGTAAACCAACGAGGCAGCTAAGACATGCATACATGGCCGTAACGACGGAATAGACATGCACGCTCGAACAAGTCCTCATTCGCGTAAAACCAGCGGCTAATCATTAGGTGAGAGGGAAGTAAATTGTTGTTAAATAAAAATCAAGAAACAAATAGATTAAGACTAAAGTACAAGTTGCTAGACACTTTTTCCCGACCGTTACCATGATAAAGACACAACTATTTACAACGTCTTGATCATTGATCAAAAACAACAACCTAAGTTGGCGTTCCCGTAACGGTCAACTTCCCAATCATCCCAAAACTTTACATACTCTACAAGGCAAGTGGCGATATCTTCCACTTTGTACAATACTCTACATCGTTGATTTTTTAGACGTATCAACGAATAATCGATCCTTCGTGTAATTCCTTCGGTAATTCCTTTGCGAAACGATTATCTTCAAACTTTCTTTCTCACTCTTTTTGTATTTTTCTCATTTTTTCGATTTTTTTTGCTAACTATACTTCAAATCTCGGTGTAGTTTCACCATCTTCACGATCATAATAATTCTGGATAATTCCTTCGGTAGTTCTTCGTTCTTCGGTTTCACCATTAATTGTGACGGTAGTAAAATCACATGAGTTTTGACTACTGTTAGAAATACGAAAAAGTGTCAGTCACTTCCAATATAGATAGTCGTAGCTCGTAGTAAGTTGTAAGGTTAAGTTAGAAAGCTAACCAGGCTAAAGGCCCATGGATAAGCCTACTAAAGGCCCATGGCCAGCCATATCATGAGATATATAAACCCTCTTCACACATAGAGAGGGTGTTGGTTGTTTATTTTTCTCAC